>LPNX010464207.1:5000-39871 GCA_001517045.1 Pseudotsuga menziesii
TAATCATCATCGTAAGGGAGAGAAAGGAACATATAGGGAGGGATGCAGATAGAATGAGGGAGGTATATTTAGAAAGAGATAGGGATATGTAGGGATTATTGGGGCTATAGAGAGAAACATTTATATGCATGAAAAGAAGGGAACACTAAAAACATTTGTTTTGTTGCTAGCCATAGAAAACATTTGTTTTCTTATGATCTTATTCGTTTCCCTAGTCGTGCACCCACTCTATTAATTGTGCTTAACCATATCGCGTACACGTTGTACTTATACAAATCGTGTACGCATTTTGACTCTATATAACGCGTGCACGTTGTACTTATACAAATCACGTACGCATTTTGACTCTATATAACGCGTGAGCATCTTGTGACTGTAATAACAGTGGATTGTTTTTGTCCGAGAGAAACTTCACTCTGTTTTTATGAAAATCCGATTACCGAGCGTTTTTTTTCAAGAGCACGAGCCCGCCTGTGGAAATACTCACAATTTACACATTCTCCATCATTCTTTTTGTTATGCAGGTGCAACATTGAGGATATCTTTCATGGTTGAGGAGCACACAAGATACGATATCAAGCTTCAATGTCATTTCATGGTGATGGTGGATATACACAATTGTACAAGAGAATCAACTTGAGGAACAATTTATGATTTAACTTTCATTTGCTTATCATTCAAGAGAACCAAAGGTAAATTTTCCCATTCATTATTGTTTTGATGGAAAATATGAACAATTGAGAAGGAAGATTGAAGCACCTTGAAGGATCAATAGTTATAAAGCAAGTTAAAGGTTTGAAAGCTTGTAATTGAGGAGCAACAAAAACAAACTATATTGAATTGATCATTGTGGTGATGCGGAATGTCTGTAACCGAGGAATAAAATCAGCAAGGAAGAAGAGACCTCAAGAAGTCATCGAAGAAGAGAAAGAAAAGAAAAGAATAGACATGATGAATCAGAGCCTTTCATTGGAAACTAATCCAAATCCAATTATAGAGGATACGACGGTTCATCCTATTAATCTAGCACAAGAAAAAAGGAAGCATTCACTAGGGGGACCTTCAATTTCCACAATAGTTGTTGAACAAGCACCCCATGGAAGTATTCAAGAAGCAAAACATAGGTGCTCATTAGGGGATGTTTCAAATCCAACAACAAGTCAAAGTGATAAGTTACCATCTCAAGACGAAGCTCATGAAGAGGCGCTGTACATGGAGCCTACTGTTGAAGAGGCGTTGGACATGGAGCCTACTGTTGAAGAAGAAAATATTATCCAGACCATCGATGAGGATGTTAGACTTCCACCATCCATCTACCAGGAAGAGAATGAAGGACAACAAGTTGCTACTGAAATGCCAGAGTGTATTGTTGATGCACTAGATGATAGAAATCCAACCCCCTTACCTCCATTAGAAAGCACATGTCGAAGAACTCCGGAGCGTATACAAGTTGATGAAGGACTCCTCAATTCCATTGAAGGTACACTATCTAAACATAGTATTGCTTATCAAACTCAACAAATACTAAATAAATATTTTGTTTCTAAATGTGATGGAGATAAATGTAGATTATTTTTATCATTGTTAAAATCTAGGGGCATGAATATTGTTAGGAAATCGTTAGGGATAAAGATGATAAAGACTTATGGACCAAGTTCTCATGTAGTAAAATCTTAGTAGATGCCTTTGGTAAAATTGGTAAGAACATACGGTCAAAGGAGCGCAATGCGGCTCGTCGTGTGTTGTCACAAGCAATTGTAAATAAGAACACCAGGGTCCTTCATTTTCTCAAGCCTACATCTAAACTAGTTAATTTGAATGTAAAAACCCTCTGTAGGTATTCTATTAGAAGAGAACATCTTGACACAACCGCCTAGACACATTTTGGGCCTTTATTGGTCGGTTTCCACGTTGTGACATGAACCTAGTTGATGAAATAGTCCCAAGGAAAGAAAGCAAAAAAATACAATTGGTAACATCTCAGGTACATGCATTTATCTATAAATTTATGTTTGAACAGTTTCATTTCATTCCTTACTTACAAAAAAACTTTGTATTGAGATCATTTTGTGTCAACAGGTACAAGTTAGTGTCTTTGTCAAGGAATTTATTGAAAAGACACATCAATATGTTCAGCATGTCCACTTGGCATGATGGCAGGATGAGAAGTTTAGAATATGCAGAGATACATTTCCTCGTGGTATTATACTTTCAATTGTTGATTTTGCCAAGAACTACACTCTGCAACCTCAAAATGAGATCCAAAGTCAGTATTATCACTCTGAGCAGGTTTCCTTGATGTTGCATATCACATATAGGCATGGCCCAAATAGCAGTGAAGAGCAAAGAGAAATTCTAAAGGAATATCACTTCTACATAAGTGATGATAGGTGCCATGACTTCCACTATGTATGCCATTGCTTCATCATGTTCTATGATCATTTGAAGGGCAGGAACATACAGATGGATCGACACTGGATTTGGTCTGATGCATGTGCTGGTCAGTTCAAAAATGCACGCATATTTCAATGGTTGTGTTCATTGCATAAAAACTACAAAGTTCCACATATGTGGAACTATTTTGAGACTGGGCATGGTAAAGGAGAGCATGATGGAGCCGGAGCATGTGTCAAAACAGTCGTACGAAGAGAGGAATTGAAATTATCTACAATATCTACTATTCGAAATGCTCAATCTATAGTCAGGTGGTGCACGTCAGTAATGGGAGAGGAATAAGCTATGTGAGTAGAATCCACAAGAAAGAGACATGTGGAGATATTTTTTTGGGAGGTGGTAGACATAGATTGTTCACATGCATGGGAATGCAACACTATTCCTGGGACTCATGGCTTTCATTCAGTTCGAAGCTCTGATAACCCAGTATTTGAAAATTGGACCAGAAAACTCGCTTGTTTTTTCCCGCCTTGTTGTGATGGTGACTAGGATGTGTGTGAATCATTGGATTAGGTTGATGGATGGAATTGCATATCACTTCCACTTGATCAGCGTGCAATTCTTGAGTTAACTCCATTGGAAGAAGACCACTCGTCTATTTCTATAGATTTTGATCATGTATCAGACCTTGTACAACCTGGTATGATGCATTTCCTTAACATTTTTTTGTAAAATTTATGTAATCTTGAAACTCACATTAATGGCCTTGTATCACATGAAAAATATTTGATCATATACCTACAATCATACTATGCAGGACACATATACGCAGTGGTTGCCTCAAAAGATAGTGAATGGGGTGGTGATTACTGGTTGGCACGTTGTATAGAGGGAAAGCAAACCCTCATTATGTCCATGACTGATGATGAAAACAACCACTTCCCCATCGGGTCTATGGTTGTTAAAGGTGAATACCTTACACATGACAACAATGCAAGAAACAAGGGTGGATATGTTTATAGGGATTACAAACCAGGTGCAAGTGTGTATCACTTTACCAACTTAATCATTGGTACAAACCTCCAGGTACGAACAATGCCTAGCTGGAGTTCATTGGAGGTACGCTACTTCTTACCGGATACAGAGCACGAGAGACTAATGGAGACCATCATTATAAGAGATGATCCAGAGGGTTTGGTTGTATGATAATAGGTGGGATCTAGCATGATGAGGTATGTATCATAATTTTAATTTTCCCATGTATGTTTCTTATGAATATGTCAATTTTGTGTTCTTGATATGCTAAATTTTCCATACATGTACCTCTGTAGGTCATACCTATCAAAGTTCTTTGTAGGCTCTCTTACAGGACTAAAACCCTAATTTTTCAAGTAGGTAATATTGTCAATGTTTTCAGCCGATATATACAACTAGGATGATGGAAACAAGATGCCGCAACGATAAACTTATGTTTTAAGGCTTGTATAATTTCCTTCTTGACAACTCACCTCTTATACCCGCAAGTCCATTGCCAAAGGGGTAGTGCCTAGTAGTGTTGGAATTTCATCTCATTTTTATTTATTGAGAAGTTTAATTTCTACTTAAAATATAATAAAAGATAATAAGAGATTTATTTAACTTTGTTTTTAGTTGATTATGTTTTTTTGAACATTGAAAGTGGAAGAAAATAACCTACTAATATTGACACAAACAACTCAAAAGTTTAACATGCTTCAACATTATGCATATGAATTATTCAAAAGTAACATGCTCTAACATTATGCATGTGAAGTAGGTCAACATCATGCATGTGAAGATATTAAGTGATAAACTTAATAAACAAACAAAATTTGGAACCTCTCATGCTTTCGAAAGGTTAATGTTTCATGTAATGCATAATAGAAAATTTTGGGAGGTTGACATGTTGGGTCATTGGTGTAATTGAAAATGTGATATTTTAATTTTCAATTAAAAGATATGATTTTACTTAGGAGTTTAATTTCCAATTAAAAGATAAGAATAAACTCATTTACTCATGTTTCTCATTGATCATGTCTTATAAAAATCCTGAAACAAAACAACATACTAGCAATGACAGCTTGACAACTCAAAAGTAACATTAAGTCGTTGATGCATAGAAAGCCATGGATATTGGGGATGCAGTTGGCGTTTCCATATTTCCAATGCCCAAACACGCTAGCAGGAGTTGACGGAATTCAAAATTGCGGCTCTGTGAGGTTTTTTCCACACCGGGCACAAGTCCACCAGGTGACCCTGAACGGTATCTGGAGGTGACCTGCAACTCGCCATAGATCGATGCTTGGTCCTCCGATCAACAAACTGTCAATTCTGTTGGATTCATGATGTGGGATTTTAGCTAGGTGGGGGCCTCTCCGTCCTGTCCATTGCCTAGTGACCTCCATCTACAGTGGTTTCTGAAGCTAGGGTTTCTCTCAGTAGGGGACAATGCAGTCATGCCAACGAGGGCCAAAGCTGGAAAGCCGTGGAAGGTGGGGATGTGGTTGACGTTGCCATATTTCCCATGCCCAAACATGATAGCAAGAGTTGACAAAATTCAAAATTGTGGCTCCGTGAGGTTTTTTGCTCACCGGGCATAAGTCCACTAGGTGTCCTTTAACAGTATCTGGAGGTGACCTGCAACTCGCCATAGATCAATGCTCGGGCCTCCGATCGATGAACCATTGATTCCATTGGATTCATGACGTGGGATTTTAACTAACGGGGGGGCCTCTCCCTCCTGTCCATTGCCCGGTGACCTCCATCTATGGTGGTTTTTGAAGCTAGGGTTTCGCTCAGTAGGGGACAATGCAGTCATGCCAATGAGGGCCAAAGATGGAAAGCCACAGATGGTGGGGATGCGGTTGGCGTTGTCATATTTCCCATGCCCAAACACACTAGTGGGAGTTAACGGAATTCAAAATTGTACCTCCGTGAGGTTTTTTACGCACTGGGCACAAGTCCACTAGGTGTCCCTGAACGGTATCTGGAGGTGACCTGCAACTCGCCATAGATCGATGCTCAAACCTTCGATCAACAAACTGTTGATTCCATTGGATTCGTGACATGGGATTTTAGCTAGGGGGGGGGGCCTCTCCCTCCTATCCATTACCCAGTGACCTCCGTCTACGGTGGTTTCTAAAGCTAGGGTTTCGATTAGTAAGGGACAATGCAGTCATGCCAACGAGGGCCAAAGCTGGAAAGCCACGGACGGTGGGGATGCGGTTGGCATTTCCATATTTCCCATGTCCAAAAACGCTAGCAGGAGTTGATGGAAAACCCTATCCCTAACTAGGGTTTAACCCTATCAGCTCGACAATTCAACAGGTGTCCCTGAAAGCCTGTAGGAGGTGGGATTCAACGTGCCATAGAATCATGACCGTTGCTCAGATCGACGAACCGTCGGCTCTGTTGGATTTATGACATCGAGATAGTGCTCGAGTGGCCCTCTAATCTAGTTCCATGGACAAGAGACCATTTTTTTGGTCAATTTTGGAAACTAGGGCTTTGCTCAGTAAGTGAATGTGAAATATTTGCACATGGGGGTCAATTCACATATTGCTTGACCGTGAAGGTGTGGCTAGCATTCCCACATAACACATGCCTAAAAAATCTTGCATGAAAAATTGGAAGCCCTTTTTGATGCACAGTTTCCATTCTATGCCCCGGGTAGGGATTCAACAGGTGTCCCTGAAAGCCTGTAGGAGGTGGGATTAAACGTGCAATAAAATCATGGTCGTTCCTCGAATCGACAAACCATTGGATCTGTTGGATTCAGGACATCGAGATAGTGCTAGGGTGGCCCTCTAATCTGGTTCCATGGACAAGGGACCATTTTTTTGGACAATTTTGGAAACTAGGGTTTTGCTCAGTAAGTGAATGTCCAATTTCTGCACATAGGGGTCAAATCCTCATATTGCTCGACCGTGAAGGTGTGGCTAGCATTACCACATAATACATGCCTAAAAAAGCTTGCACAAACCACCGAAAGCCCTTTTTGATGCATGGTTTCCATTCTATGCCCCGGGTAGGGATTCAACAGGTGTCCTTGAAAGCTTGTAGGAGGTGGGATTCAACGTGCCATAGAATCATGATCATTGCTTGGATCAAAAAACCATTGGCTCCATTAGATTCAGGACATCGAGATAATGATAGGGTGGCCCTGTAATGTGGTTCCATGGAGAAGAGGCCATTTTTTGGTCAATTTTGGAAACTAGGGTTTTGCTTAGTAAGTGAATGTGAAATTTTTGCACATGGGGGTCAAAGTTGCATATTGCTCGACCATGAAGGTGTAGCTAGAATTCCCACATAAAAAATGCCTAAACAAGCTTGCACGAACCACAGGAAGCCCTTTTTGATGCACGGTTTCCATTCTGTGCCCCAGGTAGGGATTCAACAGGTGTCCCTGAAAGCTTGTAGGAGGTGGGATTAAACATGCCATAGAATCATGATCGTTGCTCGGATCGAAAAACCATTGGCTCCGTTGGATTTAGGATATCGAGATAGTGCTAGGGTCACCCTCTAATCTAGTTCCATGGACAAGGGACCAGTTTTTTGGTCAATTTTGGAAACTAGGGTTTTGCTCAGTAAGTGAATGTCCAATTTCTGCACATAGGGGTCAAATTCGCATATTACTCGACCGTGAAGGTGTGGCTAGCGTTCCCAAATAATACATGCCTAAAAAAGCTTGCACGAACCACCGGAATCCCTTTTAAATGCACGGTTTACATTCTATGCCCTGGGTAGGGATTCAACAGGTGTCCCTGAAAGGCTGTAGGAGGTGCGATTCAACGTGCCATAGAATCATGACTGTTGCTCGGATTGAAAAACCATCGGCTTCGTTGGATTCAGGACATCAAGATAGTGCTAGGGTGGCCCTCTAATGTGGTTCCATGGACAAGATACCATTGTTTTGGTCAATTTTGGAAACTAGGGTTTTGTTCCGTAAGTGAATGTGAAATATTTGCACATAGGGGTCAAATTCACATATTGCTCGACCGTGAAGGTGTGGCTAGTGTTCCCACATAAAACATGCCTAAAAATGCTTGCACGAACCACCGAAAGCCCTTATTGATCCACGGTTTCTATTCTATGCCTTGGGTAGGGATTCAACAGGTGTGCCTGAAAGCTTGTAGGAGGTGGTATTAAATGTGCCATAGAATCATGATCATTGCTTGGATCAATGAACAGTTGGCTTCGTTGGATTCAGGACATCGAGATAGTGCTAAGGTGTCCCTCTAATATGGTTCCATGGACAAGGAACCATTTTTTTGGTCAATTTTGGAAACTAGGGTTTTGCTTAGTAAGTGAATGTCCAATTTCTGCACATAAGTGTCAAATTCGCATATTGCTCAACTGTGAAGGTGTGGCTAGCGTTCCCACATAATACATGCCTAAACAAGCTTGCACGAACCACCGAAAGCCATTTTTGATGCACGGTTTCCATTCTATGGCCCAAGTAGGGATTCAACAAGTGTCCCTAAAAGCCTATAGGAGGTGGGATTCAACGTGCCATAGAGTCATGACCGTTGCTCAGATAGAAAAACTGTCAGCTCCGTTGGATTCAGGACATCGAGATAGTGCTAGGGTGGCCCTCTAATGTGGTTGCATGGAGAAGAGACCATTTTTTTGGTCAATTTTGGAAACTAGGGTTTTGCTGAGTAAGTGAATGTGAAATTTTTGCACATGGGGGTCAAATTAGCATATTGCTTGACCATCAAGGTGTAGCTAGTGTTCCCACATAACACATGCCTAAACAAGCTTGCATGAACCACCAGAAGCCCTTTTTGATGCACGGTTTCCATTCTATGCCCCAGGTAGGGATTCAACATGTGTCCCTGAAAGCCTGTAGGAGGTGGGATTAAACGTGCCATAGAATCATGACCATTTCTCAAATCGATGAATTGTCAGCTCCATTGGATTCAGGACATCGAGATAGTGCTAGGGTGGCCCTCTCTTCTGGTTCCATGGACAAGGGACTAGTTTTTTGGTCAATTTTGGAAACTAGGGTTTTGCTCAGTACATTAGAGGAATTTTGGGGTCTAAAATGGGCCTCCTAAGGAAAATAATAAAATAATAGTTAAAATAATAAAATAGTATTGATTAATTTTGGAGGAAGAAAGAAAAAAACTACTTTTTGTGTTTGTATTTTTGACATATCTCCCTGTGTTTTTACTCAAATTTCGATTGGGAGAGCTCGTTGGATGTGGAATTTGATTCTACATCCCATGAGTACCCACACTGCATACTTTTGACGAACCCCCCTACCCCAAAAACAAGAAATACCTGAAAAACCGTGATGATGACATCATCATCACATTTTTTCAGGTATTTCTTGTTTTTGGGGTAGCGGGGTCCATCAAAAGTATGCAGTGTGGGTACTCGTTGGATGCGGAATCAAATTCTGCATCCAACGATCTCTCCCGATCGAAATTTGAGTAAAAACACAATGAGATATGTTGAAAATATGAACAAAAAAAGTAGTTTTTTTTAATGACAAATATGTCAATTCAACCATTATGGTTGACTTATTTTATTGAAATTCTATTGGTTCTTGAATTCCACCTCACAAAAACTTAGTTTGGCACGTTTTCTTATAAGGTCCATTTTAGACCCCAAATTTCCTCTAATGAAGTGAATGTCCAATTTCTGCACATAGGGGTCAAATTCGCATATTGCTCGACCGTGAAGGTGTGGCTAGCATTCCCACATAATACATGCCTAGAAAAGCTTGCACGAACCACCGGGAGCCCTTTTGGATGCACGATTTCCATTCTATGCCTCGGGTAGGGATTCAACAGGTGTCCCTGAAAGCCTGTAGGAGGTGGGATTCAACGTGCCATAGAATCATGACCGTTGCTCGGATTGACAAACCATTAGCTCCGTTGGATTCAAAACATCGAGATAGTGCTAGGGTGGCCCTCTAATGTGGTTCCATGGAGAAGAGACAATTTTTTTGGTTAATTTTGGAAACTAGGGTTTTGCTCAGTAAGTGAATGTGAAATTTTTGCACATGGGGGTCAAATTTGCATATTGCTCAATTGTGAAAGTGTGGCTAGTGTTCCCACATAACACATGCCTAAACACGCTTGCACGACCCACCGGAATCCATTTTTTATGCACGGTTTCCATTCTATGCCCTAGGTAGGGATTCAACAAGTATCCCTGAAAGCCCATAGGAGGTGGGATTCAACGTGCTATAGAATCATGACCATTGCTCGGATCGAAAAACCGTCAACTCCGTTGGATTCAATACATAGGGATAGTGCTAGGGTGGCCCTCTAATCTGGGTCCATGGAAAAGGGATCAGTTTTTCAGCCAATTTTGGAAACTAGGGTTTTGCTTAGTAAGTGAATGTCCAATTTCTGCACATATGGGTTGGTTTTGCAAATTCCTTAACCGTGAACATGTGGCTAGTGTTCCCACATGGAACCTGCCTAAACATGCTTGCACGACCCACTGAAATCCCTTTTTGATGCACAGCTTCCACGCTATGCCCCGGTTAGGGATTCAACGGGTGTCCCTAAAAGCCTGTAGGAGGTGGGATTCAACATTCCATAGATTGATGACCATTGTTCAGATCAATGAATTGTAGGCTCCGTTGGATTCAGTACATCGGGATAGTGCTAGAGTGGCCCTCTACTCTGGGTCCATGGATAAGGGATCATTTTTTTTTGTCAATTTTGGAAACTAGGGTTTTACGTGGTAAGTGAAGGTGAAAGTTTTGCACATAAAGGTCAAATTGAAGGCGATTATAGATCTTCCCCTCATCCAAGAGATTTGAGCATTTGTACGATGAAATGCAGGAGGAGACGGTAACATTACGTTAGTAACCATGTAATGGAACATGTTTATGTTTAGAAACAAGTGGGCATTCTATTACGCCATTATTACAAAATATATATATGTTCACGCTATGAATGCTTCGAATAATACTCCATAAACATGAATTTATAAAACAAGATTCAGAATAGTACTTCTCTAATAAATTTAAACTATAATAAAATCACACGTAACTTTCATCTCTTTCAAAGTTGTTACTCGAGGCCATTCATCAAATGCCATGTACATTAACAAAATGATAAAATAATGTGCAGGATATAGTCATAACCATTATTTTGAATCAACCTTATAATACTCGGATACTTTTAGGTTTGATGTGTATCCCATATATTCATTAGATGAAAGACATCATGCCAAACAATAATATTATTTATGTAGACCACACTGGTGCATCACTTAAGTGTGTCAACTTTGTGCATCCTTTAAACGATTGTTAGGTTGTTATGTGGGTAAGGTGCTTTTGTATTCCACCAAGTTGGATCAGTTGCTTAGCTGTGTTGGGTGCTTATGTGTATTAGGTATGTTCCATCTTTGTGAATACAATTTGACATTGTTAATATAACATTGTATATGCAATTGGATCTTGGTGAAAAACAATTAAAATGTACATTTTTGTCATTACGTAATATTGTAATTGTGCATTGTTCTCAAATTTATAACTAATATCTCCATGAATTTGTGCATTGTTGAACTTTGTTGTCTTGACCTTAACCAAAAAGTACCCTTCGTTCAAGATGAAATATTTGTTAAAAGCATGGGAAGCTTCTATACCTTATTTTAACACTTGGATTGGGAAGTTTCATCAAAACTATAAGGTGTTTATTGATGTTCTTGGAAGAGCAAGTGCGAGAAGTTTCATCAAAATTATAAGGTGTTTATTGATGTTCTTGGAAGAGCAACTTCAATATTTTGGATAGAGGCAAGAGATTTACCATGTTTGTTTATGTATTTTAGGGGAATATATGAAGTCTACTTGATTTTTTTTAGTTGTATGCAAGCTTGCAACATAATTGACAAACTTTGCATATTTGTTAATTTTGGTTTGGATTCACAATAGTGAAGTTCGTTTGTTTTTTATGAGTTAATTGGGGTTTTGGTTTACATTGGGCATGTAAATTACTTATGCAAACATGCAATGTGCTTGACAAACTTTGCATATTTATGGATTTTGGTATGGATTCAGAAGGATCCTTGTGAATATGCATATGGAAATAGTGAAATTCATTTGTTTTTTGAGTTAATTGGGGTTTTGGTTTCCATTGGGCATGGGAATTTTGGGTATGAATTTTGGTAAATAATCAAAATTATTTAATTTTTATCATTAAATTGGGGAATTGGTTTCAATTGGCCAATTACATTGGGGTTCTTGTTTCCATTGGGGTTTTTGTTTCAATTGGCCATAATTTAATTTAATTTGGTTTAATTTTTCAATATAGGGCAAATAAATTGATGAACAAAGAGAAAAAAACATGAAAAGAAATGAGGAAAATACCTCACAAATAGGAGGTTTATCCAAAGGTGGAGATGGAGGGCTTTGGCACACCCAAAAGCGTGTTCTCCCAGTCGAGATTTGCTCCAACGTTGTCCAATAGCCGTGCGATGAGGAGAAAAAGACGGCCTCGGCCTATTTAAAAAAAAAAGGCTTTCCAAATCGCGCCTCCGTTTTAGTGAACAAAATCGCGCCCGTGATTTTGTTCACTAAAACAGAGGCGCGATTTATTTAAATAAAACGGAGGCGCGATTTGTTTTAGAATTAAAAAAATATATAAATCAAACTTTAAATAAATACCTTTAATGGATGAATAGGCCTTACAATTCCCATTATAAATAGTAGTCTTAACAAATCTCTTAAACACTATAGTTTAAGAAATTTGATATTATAATATTAAAACAAAACTATGTTATAGTTTTATTAATATTAAAAAAATACTTTAATAAAAAGAAATGATTATTTTATAAACTTAAAAATAAAACTATATAATTAACTAAGAAAACTTTATAAAGAAAATTAAATAGAAATTTAAATTAATTAATTATTAAAACATTATATTTTTGAAATATTATAAAAAATTGAATAAAAACTTAAACCACACCTTTAAAACTAGTTATAATTGTAAAAACTTTAAAAGAAATAACTAGATTTTATTTGTTTTATATAAATTAAAAATTATTAGATAAACAAAATTTAAAACCTAAATAAAACTTTGAAAAATAATTATTTTACTACACGAACTCTAATAGTATTTTTTTACATAAACCATTATGATTTTGTATTAAAATGGTATGGCTTTGTTACCCAAGCAATTATGATTTTGTTACATAAACAATTATGGCTTTTGTTCTTCCCATCCCAATTTGAATGCAACGAGAGATATCATTTCATTGAGGGTGAGTTGGTTGGGTGAGATAATCTTCTCCAGTCACCAAAGATTATTACAAGTACCACTGGTGTAATCAAGGAAATATCCATTAAAATTTTAATCTTCGAAAAAAATCCTTGGGACACCTAACTCCCATAGAAAATAGTACCATCGCTGCCCAGTTCCTACATCACTGGAACGACGACGCGTTCACATGACGATGAATGCGTACAAATCCAGCGCGTGAAATATTGCAAGCGATAACAGTCCATAAGGAACATCTTCCTCTTCTCCAAACACTCTTTTGCATAATCAAATCCAAATTGGCCTTCGCTGAGGATGCAATATTTACTTTCGCATTTCTCCGAATAATTATTAAGAGGGGACCCCAAAGACAGGCTCTCTGATAATCTTCTTACACCTGATCTTCTTCCTATTGCAAAATTAGGAGAAGGAGTGGTGAGGCCGAGCCGCTTAATTCAGTGAAGATTGCTGCAGAAGGAGAGATGCTTCCCAGACACCGACCTCGATAATGCAACTGCTGGATTCATCATCGTTCTGTTTCTTTCTTTGTGTACCCAGAATCACCAATGGTTCACAGAATTCTTTGTTCTTCTCCAAACTGTATGTATTGCTATTGTTGAAGGATTCCCTTTATGATGATATGAAAATGCAAGGGATGGTTGAACGCATGGAGTATGATACGACACAACAATACAAAGCAAATTCAGTCAAAAGAAAAAGTGTTGCATTCGATTCATGTCCTTTCCATGAAGGTTCAGGTCCGCGCACTCACGCGGCGAGCTTGACTAAATCCCATGTTAAGCAACTTTGGTGACCATAGTAGATGACCATCTGTCCTTCTTGATCATGACCCCCAGTCAACGGTAAGTTAGTGGACTTGTAGCGGCCGCCCGCACTGCTCTTCTTTTTTTGTTTAACATCCGCAAATAGTAATGCTTAACTTTAAGTCAATGGTCACCGCAGAACAAAGGTGGGACAGACCATGTAGGTGAGATGGGTTAGCAATGGAATTTTGAAGGTAAAGATATTGTTGTTATTTGTCATAATGACCTGGTGAGATTATTTCCAAATTCAATATGAAAATAATGATGACACTAATGAAAATAAAAATAAAGATTCTACATTGAACCAGTACTTAATAGGTGGCACCTTCTTCTATTGGTTTTGGATGGTTGATTGTGACACTAGTTAAAATATAAAATAATAAAGATTGTGCATTGATGTAATGGCCCAAAATATGCCATTACAGCTTACAATCGTTTAATTTAATCTGTGGAGTTTGAAAGGCCACATTTCATATTCACAAAGGCTTGAGAAATGATGACCAAATTAAAGCATAATCTGAATAGATTGACCTAGCTTAAACTTCACGGAAAACAATATTTGGCAAACAAGATTTAGCATGCTGCAGAGCATTTAATGTTGCTGCAATAATCTAAATAGCTTGACCTAGCTTAAATTTCAGGGAAAACAATATTTAGCATGTTGCAGAACATTTAATGTTGCTGCAATAATCTGAATAGCTTGACCTAGCTTAAACTTCACGACAAACAATATTTAGCATGCTGTAGAGAATTTAATGCTACTGCAATAGGCTTGATGACCGTTGAATCTTGATCATTAAGCCTATTGCAGCAGCATTAAATTCTCTGCAGCATGCTAAATATTGTTTACAAAAATTTACACTAGTTTAATGCTTACAACAAAGAAGAAGAACGGCCACATAATTTCAGTGTCATTATATGGCAGCTTTGAAAAAATCATAATAGTTTACTGAAATTTCAAGTTACAATGACATTCTCTAATTCTATTTCATCTATATCTGGAAATCCACTTTTAGCATAGGCAAAACCATAAACATGCACTTTATTATTAGGTTAAACCCATTACAGTGAACCTGAACAGTTCTTTGTTATGCAAAATAGTAATGTGCATAACCCCATATACTCATGCCAATTACAATCCACATTGACTAGACTACTAAGTCTCAGCTTCCTATTGTCACATACGACTCCCTGACCTTCTGGTAAGTCTAGTCGAAGATAAAGGCATTCGATGTCAAAGGACCCGCAGTTAAAGGATGTAAATTATTTTCCTTTTACTTCCATGTTTATTCTTTTCCTACAACTTCAGGCATCCATTGCTGTCCATGCAATTTAAAGCTAAAGAAATTGGAAAAAGATAAATAAAGCATTTTCTTCTGTTTTTCCCCTGGTTAATCAAAGCCGTGAGAATCATTTTTGTAAACACCACCAATGAATCATTCCTTGATTTTAACTGATCTTTCTCTCTAAAGATGCACGTGAATGAAAACTTCAAATTGGTTTTTATAATTATTCTAGGTTCTATGTGAATTAAGATATGAAATTCATGCTTTGTGTTTATATCATAGTTATTAAACCAGTGTTAACCATGCTATGATACCATTGTTAGCCAAAACCAAGCTGACTAAACTTGAGTTTACTGCTCAGTTAATATTAAAAAAAATTAAATATTTTCAGGCTGACCTCTTTCTCTTTTTCACTAGTTGGGTGGCACTTGTCTAACTCCCGGCTAGACAAGTTTATAAATTTTGGTCAGAATTTCGACTCGACTAATTTACTTCGACTTAGTGTCGGTTCTACCAACTGATTTTACCTCGACCATTTGTCATGTCTAAGTCGGCTACTTTGACCTCTAAGTCTGTTGACCTCTTCGACCATGTCGTTTCACTTTGGTCGAAATCTACAAAGTATGTTTCTTAGTCTAAAATACTTAAGAAATTACAAATGCTTTTCAACTATGAGTAAGATGAAGTAAGAATGGACACATTAACAAATCCAAAGAACTTATAAAACTTATATTCAAATATGTAGGAAGACTTGAGTCGACCAATGTGCCGTAAAAATATTGTGTGGCCAAAGAAACATGCATTCAATCATAAACTATTTCATATATAACTTATGCAGAAATAACAAAGGTATTACAAACTTGTTTGTCCAGACTTGTCGACTCACCAACTGATCCTTTTACAGAGCTTCAGCTCTTCGACTAAATCACATTCACAGAAGCTTGAGCTTCAACTTCTCTTTCTCCTTTCTCACCCAGAGTTCTCTCTACAATCTAATGTGTCTAGTGACTAACTAAATTTACAATCTTCTTCTTCTATTTATAGGAAACCTGAAAAATTACTTCTACATGAATCGTCTGACTCTCTATTAAAGATTGTAATAACTATCTACCTAGCAGCTTATCTTCAGAAATAAATTTGACTGGTTTACATTGCCAAATCGTGGACTCTTCCCTCTTGTCAGACTGACCGACAAGATTTTGACTGATGAAGACTCTAGCAGATTCGGCTGAGAGTCAGGTACGAATCTGCGAGTGATTAATATTTCCAACACTCCCCCTTAATTATGAGCAGATGGGGATTTTTAAAACAAAAATTTACAAAATGTTTCAGAGCTTAGACATGCTTTGTTTATGACAGAGTCCACTGTGTAGAACTATTCATTCCAAGATAACTACGTAGATACTGGAAAGTATCCTTTGCCAATGGTTTTGTAAAGATGTCTGCAAGTTGATCTTCAGACCTGCAAAATTCCAAACAAATTTCTCTGTTGTTCACCAACTCTCTTATGAATTGAAACCTTGTGTCGATGTGCTTGGTTCTCTTGTGAAACACATGATTTTTTTATAATGCTATGGCTGAATTGTTGTCACATAAGATGGTTTTCGTTTCTTGATGGTTATGTGACAAGTCTTTTAACACTCTCCTCATCTAGACAGCTTGACATGCAGCACTTGTCGCTGCAACATACTCTGCTTCAGCTGAAGACAAAGTTACTATGGGCTGTTTCTTTGAAGCCCATGAAACAACACCTGTACCAAAATGAAATGTATACTCAGATGTTCTATTCCTGTCATCTATGCTGCCTTCATTGTCACTATCAGTGTAGCCAATGAGTTTAAAATTTTCCGAGGTTGAATACATAATACCAAGTTCTTTTGTGCCACTTACATAACTCATAATTCTTTTACCTGCTTGCCAATGTGAGTCTTTTGGTGACTCCATGAACCTTGAGATCAGACTTACTCCATACATAATGTCTGGTCTTGTTACTGTCAAATACATAAGGCTGCCAACAAGCCTTTTGAACAACATAGGATCTACCGTTGATCCTTTATCATCCTTACTCAATTTTAAACCTATTATTACTGGTGTTGGGGTTGTCTTGCAATTAGACATGTTAAATATTTTTAAAACATCACTTGCATACTTTGTCTATGATATAAAAATACCACTTTCATAATGCTGAACTTCAATGCCTAGAAAAAACTTCATAAGCCCCAGATCAGTCATTTCAAATTCACTTTCCATGACTGCTTTAAAATATGCTATACCAAAATCACCAGTAAATATTAAATCATCTACATACAAGCAGACGATTAAAATATTACCTTGCTCATTCACTTTGGTGTACAATGTCGATTCACTTTCACTTCTGCGAAATCCATTTTCAGTGAGATAGGAATCAATCCAACTGTACCAAGATCTAGGGGCTTGCTTGAAGCCATAGAGTTCCTTTTTCATCCTGTACACTTTATGCTCTTGACCTGGAACTTCATACCCTTGTGGATGTTCCACATATACTTCCTCTTCTAGATAGCCATTTAAGAATGCCGATTTGACATCCATTTGATGAACAAGCCATTTGTTATGTGCATCAATGGCCAAGACTAATCTGACTGTATCCATGCATGCAACAGGCGCAAACATTCCATTGAAGTCTATGCCGGGTTGTTGTGTGAACCCTCTTGCTACCATTCTTGCTTTGTGCTTCTGCACATTCCCATCAACATCTTGCTTTGTCTTGTAAATCATTTTGACACTGATTACATCTTTGTCTTTTGGTACATCAACCAGCTCTCATGTTTGGTTCTTCTCAATGCATTCTATTTCTTCATCCATGTCTTGTGCCCATAATTATTCTTCAACAACTTCTTCAAATGTTAGTGGATCATATACAGGAGAAAATAATGCAAAGAGAGAGAATGAATTAGGTGTACCAACTTCATATATCTCTCGCATACTTCTTGTCTTCATCGGTTCTATTGATGTCGATCTCGACGAAATGCTTGATGGAGTCTGTTGTCCTCTTGGTGTGCTTGTTGGTGTAGCTTGAGCTACTACTTGTGCCAATGGTCCTTGTGCTGAACCATGTCGTGGTGTCATGGGAGTCGACGGTGTTGCCACCGATTGACTTGCATGTGGTATTTGAACCACTTCCTCTTCCATATCATCATTGTCGACATTCAACACAATCTTGACATTTATGTCAATAGTTCCATCCCATGATTCATTCTCGATACACTGAACATCTCGACTGATTATCACTTTCCTTATGACAGGATCATACAACTTGTATGCTTTTGTGTCTTCAGAATAGCCGACAAAAATACATTTATGTCCCTTCTTGTCTAGCTTCCTTCTCAGCTCATCTAGAACATGAGCATATGCAACACAACCAATTTTTTTTTAATGAGAAACACCATGATTCATACGTGTCCATGCTTCTTGGGGAAATTTTTTCTTCACACTCTTTGTAAGACACCGATTCATAATGTATACAACAGTTGCAACTGCTTCACCCCAATATTCATTTGGAAAATGCTTGGCTGCCAACATGCTGCGTGCCATCTCTATGATGGTTCCGTTCTTTCCTTCGACAATACCGTTCTGCTGAGGTGTATATCGTGCAATGAATTGTTTCTGTATGCCATGGGTCTTGCAAAAGTTTAGAAATTCATTTGAAACATACTCACCTCCTCTGTCGATCTTTAAGATCTTGATGCGATGTCCACTCTGGTTCTCCATGAGTTCCTTGAACTACTGAAAATAACTAAATGCATCAGATTTATGTTTCAAAAAATATACCCATGTCTTTCTGGAGTAGTCATCAATAAAAGTTAGAAAATACTTGCAGCCACCAATGGATGATGTCTGCATTGGACCAAAAATATCAAAGTGCACAATTTCAAGTGGTGTGTGTGCTCTATAGGACTTTCCGACTAGAAAAGTCTCTCTGTGCTGCTTGCCAAAAATGCAACCTTCACAAACCCTCTCTGGTATGTCGATCAATGGTAATCCCTTCACCATATTCTTTGTGTGCAGTAGCTTTAGCCCACCAAAATTCAGATGTCCAAATGTGAAATGCCACAACCAAGATTCATCTTGAACTTCTGTCTGAAATGCAGCTTGCAAATTAGCGCTGCCATTTTCTTTTTTGTCGAGGAGATCGACTACTTCTTTACTTTCTACCTTGAATGCAGCTCCTGTATTTGTCTTCCCTTTAATGTCAGAAACTATCCTCAATGGAAACAATTGATTACTTGTCATTGGCACTTTTGCTATCAGCTGATCGCTTGGGCGTTTGTCTTTGATCACACATTGATCATCTTCCATGTAGACTCTGTAGCCTTTTTGTATCGACTATCCAATGATTAAAAAATTATGTTTTAGACCTTCGACATGATAGACATCAGGGATATACTTACTCTCCCCCTGTCTGGTTAGAATATCAACAGTGCCTTTTCTTCAAATAGTAACTTGGACATTGTTTCCAAGTGTAACATCAGTTTGAACTGAATTGTCTAGACTGGAAAACAAATTTAAATTACTAGTCATGTGGTTGCTGCATCTTGAATCTAGTACCATATGTCATGTGGACTTTCTTGCACAGCATTGCATTTGAGTGGAGATGTCGATGCCATTAACATTGCACTTGTCGAAGTGCTGGTGCTGGTCGACTGATTTGGTCTTTGCCTTCCTTGGTCATATTGTTTCTTCCTACATTCATATGCATAATGACCAAACTTCTTACAGTAATGACATTGGATTTTTTATTTATCAAACCTCTAGCCACTTGGCTGACTTGGGTTCTGATTATCTCCTCTACCACTGACATTTGCAGGACTTTTCCCTTGTCCTCCTCTTGAAGAACTTCTTCCTTTGCCTCTGAAGTTGTTTCTCCTCCTGCCTCTACCACGACTTATGGCTGATTGTGCTACGAATGCACCTTCCAATGATGTCCATGTTCTTCTGAGTCTGTGTTCATGATTGATGAGTGAAGCTTGCAGCTCATCAATGGTAAATGTCGACATGTATGTGTGTTCTTCCAAGGTCACAACCAAGTTTTCAAATATTGGGGGAATACTTCTGAGAATTTTTTCAACCACCCTTTGGTCTTCTATGGCTTCTTCATGAGATTTTAGTTGGTTTATCAAACCAACAACTCTGGTGTAGAATGTGTCTACATTCTCTGAATATTTCATGGACAAAGATTCAAAATCTCTTCTCAGAATCTACAACTTGGATGTCCTTACCTTATCCAAACCTTGATAGGCGGTCTCCAATGTGTCCCATGCCTGCTTAGCATTAGTTTTTGCTGCTACTCTTGGGAGTATGCTTTCATGCATAGCTTGATGTATATAAAACAGAGCTTTTCCATCTTTCTTCCTATGTTCCCTCAACACATATTTCTCAGCCTACGTGAGATTGTTATATGCTGTCATGTTTGTTGGTTCTGCAAAACCATACTGGACTATCTCCCATACATCTTGACCTCTAAACAAAGCCTTCATAGTTAGAGACCAATATTCATAATTCTTTCCTGTAAAAATTGGAGTTTGCAATGAACCAAAAGTGGAAGCCATTTTTTTTTAATTAACTTTCCTTAGAAAATTAATTTTCCACCTTTTAAGATACGATTTATTTACTAAACCTTGCTCTAATATAAACCTTGCTCTAATACCAGTTAGCCAAAACCAAGCCCACTAAACTTGAGTTTACCGCTCAGTTAATATTAAAAAATATATATATATTTTCACGCCGACCTCTTTTTCTTTTTCACTAGTTGGGTGAGACTTGTCTAACTCCTGACTAGACAAGTTTATAAATTTTGGTCGGACTTTCGACTTGACTAATTTACTTCGACTTACTTGTCGATTCTACCGACTTATTTTACCTTGACCACTTGTCACCTCTAAGTCAACTGACTTCGACCTCTAAGTCGACTGACCTCTTCGACCTCTCAAGTCGGCTAACCTCTTAAGTTGGCTTACTCAATCGACCATGTCAGTTCACTTTGGTCGAAATATACAGAGTAGGTTTCTTAGTCTAAAAGACTTAAGGGTGATTCCATGAAGGTGGGTAACACTTTTTGGCCAAATTTGGCGATGAAAACCTGGTTTCTAGCTCATGTGCTAGATAGAAGCCCTCGAAATGCATATATACCATGTGAATTCAACTTGCAATAAAAAAACAAATTGTAGAATATTATGTTGCCTTCCCAACAATATTTTAAAAAAAAATATTCCGATGTCATTTAATGTGTGAAATTTTGCATTTAATGAACTGTGTGACCTTTAAAATTTGAAGAAGTTAATAAGTGGCTCGTGTCCATCCCCAATAATTTAATATTACATTAATAATTTAAAATATATATATACGAGCATGATCTACACAAAATGTATTGTGGTCTGCATATTTTTTTGTTAATTTATTTCGCAATATACAATTATTTATTATTTTTCGAAAGTGACCACATCTGATTTCAGCATCATTTTATACACATGTGTGTCCATCCCAGCTTTTCTTTCACTGTTTTAAAAAGTTGAAAAACCAAAAATACACTTTTGAAGACGACGCGTCGATGTGTGGGCTATGTATTTTTCTGAAATTTTTCGATGTGTATTTTTTACCCTAGGGATTTTTCTTTGGGTTGCTTCAAAGTTGTTGTCAAGTTTTCTAACTGTAATTTTTAGAACTAATTGAGAAAAAAACCATATGAATGTCAAAACCCATGCATGATACCTCAATGGATAGAGGATTCGGTGATGAATCTATCGGCATGAACTCCGTTTAGTTGTGTGCCATGAATGGTAGTGTTTAAACCCCTAGAAGACATAGAGAAACATTGATTTTCTTGTAAGAGGGATGAATTTCTATTTTTCAGGCCCTCGATTGAGGTTTTAACCAAAGCTCCATCGAGGGTTTAATACTCGATCGAGCTAATACCTCGATCGAGGTCTTGTATTTATTAAAAAATCTTACAAAAGTGGTCGAGAATGAAGTAAAGGGTTGATGGCATTAATGTCATTTTAGCTACCTTCCTAACACCATTTCCCACCCGAATTCGTAAATAAATTCTATATAAACATAAGACATAAACATCTTACTAATTTTATCATTCACAATTGGCTTACCAATTTGAAACAATGCTTATGTTTTAATGCAAATTTAGCATTGTGTATTGTGTATTGTGTTTACATATTGTTGTGGGTGTGAATTTGGATTATTGATTTTGATCACAATGGGAAGCAAAAAACGTCGAAGTAAAATATCTAGTAGGAATCAAATCAACACCGAAGAAATAAGAGAGAAAGATAGAGGAAAAAAAGAGCAATCTTGAGAGGAGAAGAAGTTGCAAATCAAGCTATGATGGGAGAATCAAATGCCATTGCTAACAATATTGGTATTTAATTCAAAAGTTATGCAATTTCAAATTCATAACTATAATTTTTTTTTTCCTAGTGATATAGTTCATATAATTTCATTCATATTTTCCTATAATTTCATATTACATAATATATTTAATTTCATAGTGTTCTAGTTCATAATTTATATGTATGTGTGTGTGTGTTAAATTGTTTAGAATGTAAATATAATTTTGTAATTGTAATTTTGTAAATAATTCATAAACTTATATAAATTGTATGTGCATGTTTGAATTCATATATATGTATTCATAATTGTATGTAAATTGTATAATTTCATATTCATATAATTTTATAAATTGCATATTCATATATTTAATTTCATAGTTAACTCTAGTTCATAATTTTTATATATATACATGTACATGTGTTAAATCAAGTTTATAATTTATTATAATTTTGTAATTAATTCATAAAGGTATATGTACAGTGTATGTGCATGTATGAATATATATGTATTTATAATTGTAATTAAATTGTATAATTTAGTAAATTTACATATTCATATAATTTTATAATTTCATATTGCATAATATAGACTCACATATATATAATTTTTATGTAAAAAATTACAAAGATTGTTCTCAATGGAAGTTGATTACACTGGTCATCATCGATTTTAATATTCAATTTTAATTTCATATTCATGTATATGAACATTTTCAAAGTGTTCAAATTACAATTTTACATTACACTATGATAATGATGATAATTACATTACAATTACAATTACAAGATCACATTACAATTACAATTACAATTTTACAATTACATTAAATTACAATCATTACATTATTACATTACATTTAAAATTACATTACATTACAATAATTACATCATTACATTACATTACAATTTTACAATTACATTACAATTTTAATATTGATTTAATTTCATAGTCATGTATATGAACATTTTCATAGTGTTCAAATTACAATTTTGCATGTTACATCAAATAATAATGATGATCTCTAATTACATTAAACAATTACCATTTTAATTTTAAACGTGTACAATTTTAATTTCATATTCACATGTATATGAACATTTTTATAGTGTTCAAATTACATTACATAACATATTCAAGCAAAGAGGTAGATATAATATTAGACATGTATATAAGAGTATTTGTTGTACTCCAGTGCAGAAGGAGGTGAATCTAAGTAGCCTTCATCATAAAGAAGAGTAGGAGATGACACAACTCTTCCATATCAACATCCATATCATGAAGACCAAGGTTGACGCTCTATTGGATTCTACTTCACAATACAATCTCATAGAAGCAGATTAATATGCATGGATGATTTAACAATGTTCTCAAAGAAACGCATAGACCATGTCAATAAGATATTGCGTAGTTAATCTAAACAAAAATCAATTTCCTTATGTAACATATTAACTCTAGTAGAAGAAGATTGAAACACTTGTCAATATGTTGATCATTAGTCCGAAAATGTAATTTTCGTCCATATTGAGTCTAATAACAATAAATTTATCCTTCCACGTCTTGAATGTGCATCATAAATTTAGTAACATATTCTCCTTCCTTCATGTTCAATGTGTAGGACTAATTCCTAAGGTCATTCTTTTCAAAACTGCATACTTTATATCAATGAGACAATAAGAAGAGGAAGGAAATATAACAAAGGAGAATTCAATATGGACACCTTATTAATTATGAAATTTTGTATCTACGGTAAGCATTTAAAAATAGGACAGATTAAGATATAAGAGGTCACCATTGGTTAATACCTACAAGGTCAAGCAAGGAAAAACTTAGAACACTATTTTGCGTTGGAGTGGGTTTGCTTGTGGCATATTTGGCCCAATTTATACAAGTAGATGGCTTATGTATGTAGAAGAAAAGTTGGATGGCACTAGGAATCCCTTGTATGAGGTCTTCAACAACAATATATGCCCTCATTCTGCCACATACAATGTGTTCATTGTTTGTTTTTGTAAGGAAGGCATGCTCGAAGACTTTAACTCTCAAAGTAGATCTTGGGTGCATTCTGAAAAATATATAAGAAAAAATGAATCTAATTGTATGAACTGATAATATTTCAACATCTTAGTTGAAACCAAATAGACCTATGAAAATATAACATAAACCAAGTGAATCAAGGGTATTAATATAAACTTGAACATAATTGTATTCTAGTATATGATAATGATGATAATTACATTACAATTACAATTACAATCACATTACAATTGCAATTACATTAAAATTTTACAATTACAATTACATTACATTGCAATCTTGTACAAATGACTAGGAATCATACTTAATAACCTAATTTACTTAATAACATCTAGATTGGGACATAAGTCTCATCCGCAACAAGTGTGGGAAGTACTTGGGCATTTCCCTAAAACTCATTATGAGGAGTACCACAAGAACCCCGAAGTAGCTGGCCAATGAGAGGACCTGCCAAGCGAAAAGGGCAACGACCCCTACTAGATTGACTAGATTCCCACTTGTGAGGAAAACCAAAGAGTTGTCGTTTGTGGCCAAGCGGTTAGCAGTTTTACCTGCGCCGTGAAGTGAGGGGTACCGCCCCAATACTCAAGCCTGAGACAACCTTGGTGGCCAAGTGACTACCTTTTAATCATTAGGAAGCCAATTTAAATCAGGGTCCATATTCATCTCTAGTTACTACTATAGCCACCATTGTTTGCATTTATTTGTTAATTTGTTAACAAACATTGGCAATATATGATAAACTTAAAACAAAATGTTATTCAAGCTTGTATAATTTATTTGCTAATTTTTTAACTAACAATGGCAATATGATTAGTAAAATAAAATGTTATTATTGAGCTTGCATTTATTTGTATTTATTCTTGAGCTTGTAAATTTATTTTTGAGTTTGTATTTGTTTATTGCTAGATCTTGGTCAGTCATCACAAGATCTTGCACCCTTTGATTTCTCAAGAGTAATTGGGAGCTTCAATGATGTTGGAATGGCTGCTAATTGTTTAAGAGGGTTGGATGATGCCACTCAAGAAGAGTTCAGGAACCCAACCCCTGATCAAACAATCAGAGAGCATGTTAGTAATATAATCAAGTTGTACTTTGAACAATAATCAGTGATTACACAAGCTCAAATCCTACAGGGATTGATAAAACACAAAAAATTGAAACATGCCACAAATTTGTTGGGTTTTAAGGATGTTAAAAATAAAAATTAATGGTTGAATGTAACAAAAAATGTAACAAATACACTATCTGCATTTGGAAAGTCAAGAAAAACTGATATCAACATTTCTCGTAGGGCAATTACAACTACTATTGTGGCACGAAACACCTTAAGAAATCAAATGGTCGCAACAATGTCAAAGTTGCTCCAGTACGTTTCAAGAAAAACAGTGCACAAATACACTAAATTGAGGGTAAATATAGATGAAAACGATGAAGCTGCTTGTTGGGCTCTTATATGCAGAGAAGCATATAAAGATAGGATGGAAGAGGGCGTCAGAGAGAAGGTGGTAGAGTATTGGGACAACCATTCTCGTGCTATACCAGATTGAAAAAATGTCCCGCGACAACATTCTGGCAGAGGCATGTATAAAGAGCATTGCAAGCATGTTATGGAGATGACAGGAGTTGCTTTGTTCGAGGAATTCAAAGAATCAAATCCCGGTGTCCAGATGATCTCATTTACCATGTTCAGTAAGTTGAAACCGTGGTATATTAGGCCGAATACGATTTGGGACACTTTTTGTTGTCGATACCACATTGAATTCTAGTTACACTACGACACATTTGTGGATTTTTGCAAAAAACATTGGGATGGTGAATTAGCTCCTCACATAGTGTGGGATTTTATTTCTATGATACTATGCAATAGGAATCCAGAAAATGTGTTTTTCAATAAAAGGTTTGTAGATGGGAGAAAATTCCATGAATATGATGATTTGTCATTGTTCCATAGGAAGTTTCCTATCGATCCAGCACACCCTGGATTGTCAGGTATCACAATTAAGTGGAAGAGATATGAGTATGTCTCCATGAATCCATCATCTTCTTCACATGTTCCATCTAAGAGGATCGACTTGCTCGAGGATGATATTCCTATTTCAGATTTCATGGACAAGTTTCAAAGTCAAATTTACAAATACATTAAACACTCCCACGGGTCTAAGTGGACAATACTTCTGGGGGTTGATCATTGCGTGAATGATGCATATGTCAAACAATGGAAATATGTCCCTCTTAATCCAAAGGGGCCACATCCGATTCCGACGTGGCAAGAGATGCACACTGACGAGGTAGTGGTTTCACTAGATCATGATCGAGTTTCTAATTTGGTTAAGCAAGGTACATGATACTTGATTGAATGTTTAAGTCTCAGTACACATGCATATATTATATATATATATATATATATATATATTATTGTTTGATATTTGAAAATCTTGATGCATGTGATGTATTTGTTGTAATTACACCACCAAGAAATGTTGAGCATGTGGCATAATTTTTGATGTGGTGTACACAAATCAAAAGCAGGTTGGTGCAGCCCTATGTCGACAGAGATTTCACGTACCAAGTTGGTGACCTAGTTGTGATGGGTCACTTTTTTGGAAAAGTGAGAAGACAAGGTGACTATATTATTTACAAAGATTTCATGCCTGAATATATATCTTGTCAGTACAGTCATTTGGTGGTGGAATCTCACATACATCTCATTGAAATCAAGGTGAAGAGGGGTAAACCAAAGAGATGGAAGATGTCAGTAGTTGACCATGATCGTATTATGAAGACGTGCATTCCTATAACCCATTGGTCGGATGAATGAATTTTGTATTCCATGACATATTAGTTGATACATTGACATAGTTGCCATGCTTTTGAAATACATAGCCAACCTAAATTTCTTCTGAAATATGAAATCAAATTTTACATTGTAGTTGTAATTTGCACCTAGTAGATATTACATTGTAAAGTTGTAAATTTTGTGACATTATAATTGTAAGTTATGTTAAAAATTGTAAGTTGTGTTCGATTGACAATTCTGCAAACATGTAAACTTATAAACATTGTAAATTTTGTTAACTTGTAATTTATTAAATTGGAAAATTGTACAATTTTGTAAGACTGTAAAACAAATTAATGATTGTTAAAAATAACATTAAGATCAAGTAAAACATAAATAACTTTAAACTATAACTGGAAATAATTAAAACATTTAACAAACCATCATGTTCAAAAAAAAGTCCATATATATATAGATAGATAGATAGATAGATAGATAATCATAAAGTCCACAAATAACAGTCTACAAAATAATAAAGTGCAAAATAATAACATCCACAAATAACAATCTACAAATCAGTCCTATGCCATTGATCGAGAGATCGACCATCATGGAAACTACCTCCATCTGCACTACGCCCCTGGTCTTGGTCATGCACATCAAACAGAAAATTTCCTAGGTCTGAGAACTGCAGAAGTTAAAATCGTGAACTCTACAAGTTAGTTACATAACACATATTTAAATTACATGTACAGAATGTGAGAAAAAATTAAATATATATATGAAACATAGATCTATACACTCACCTCACTCGAGTTGAGTGTCAGGTCTGGGAAGCTGGGTATCTGCCGAGATGATCCTTCATCGGGACCGGATCGATGAGCGGCAACCCACTCATCTGTAAACATCATGACGGCTTCAACGCCCTCATCTGCAGCTACCCGTGTCTGTGTCTGTTTCCATGACATGAAAATAGTTATATTAATGAAATACAATTTGAACTTGATAATTACAATTTGAACATGTAAATTATAATCTAAACATAAATATGCAAACAATTCGAACAGGTGATAACTAGTACCTCGTCAATTGGTGTGTCATGAGTAGGACTCGAGCGAGGCTATTCAGAATCGTGTGCAATGCCCTTGCCTCTATCCTTTACTATATGAAGAATATAAATGAGGAAAGTTGGAACAAACCAAAATATTGTGTGTTCAACAATTGACTTGAATTTAGAAATTCAAATTTAGGATGACAGTTAACACATACTTTATCAACGTGGTTGGACGAAATTGCAACAGGACCTCGAACAGATGCATCACTGCCAAACAAGACCTCCATGAAATCGGACTCCTGCATGGAGGTCTAACACAAAGAAAATTAATAGTTAAAAAAATATATACCTGATAATCATAGGAATCAAATGACGACAATCAAATGATGACAATAAAGATATACCTGTCCCATCAGTTGAGGCCTACTATCACATGCCCCAATTTTGCAAAAGAAATTTTATATTATTTGAGGAACAATATGTTAAATTTTATGCTAAGTTGTAATTGATGACCTAGTGGGGTCAAGGATATTTAATGTAAATTCTGAATATTTTATTTATAAATAAATAAAGGAGGAGACAACAGCTTAGGAGAGCTATTAAGAGAGTGTTTACTGGTCAAATTGGTGGAGGAGACTGGGTGGAGAGCAAACTGACATGTGGCGGCATCCTCAAACCACTTCCAATTGTTGCAGGTGGCAACCTCCCTACATTTGTGGTCATGATTCCCCAAGAAAGTGGAATCAGAGCAGGTGGCTCAATTAATGAAAACTAACCCAAAAGACCTAGGCAATCTTTATAAAAATTTCCATTGAAGAGAGCTGAGGCTACTCATTCTAGAAAAGTGATCATTTAGGTTGAATGAATGTACTTCAGAGAAATTCAATGGAAGGGAAATATGGAAAGTGTTTGAGGGGATAACTGCTGATTGATCTAGTTGCAACTTTTAAGCTGAAGATCATACTGCTGAGAGTAGAGTGTTTATTGAGATATTGAACTAGTCAGTTGACAGAGGGTTCTATTGTTTGCATTCTCCACCAGTTCTCAGCCAAGAAGACCAGGAACAGGCTCGGGGGTCTTGAGGAAGCGTTGTTTGAGTGCTCTCCAGGAGATTGGTGGGGAGGAACGACCTCCTAAAGCTATTGTCATCTTGTCCTCAACAGGTCGTACTCTAGCACAGTTAGAATGCTGTAAGTAGATGAAATAATTCTTAAGAGAACGAAAATAGTAGATAGGATTTTGTATCTATAGATAGTTGAATAAAATTTATTTCAATGTTTAAAATATTATGAAAAACAATGTTATGGTTAATTTGTGTTTACTGTTTTTACTTAGTATAACTAAATAAGAATGCAAGAAAAGAAATAGTAAACTACACTACAGTTACAGTAATAGTATAATCATACAAGTAAAAGTTTATAGAAGATAACATTTAAGTATATACACAAGTTATTAACCTTACAGTATATCTTTTAAACTATTTACTAAATTTTAAACTATTACTTAATACAAACCAGCTTAGGGTTATGTGTATAATCTCTTTATTTATGAAAAATAAACAGAGTTACAGAGTTAACCTCCTATTTCTTACAGAGCTCGGAATATTTCTAAATTACAGAATAGTAAATAAATAAATGTAAATATGAACATTAAACGAAATAAAACTAAGAATTGGATAAATAAGAGCAAATTATTTTAAATGAACAGGCTTATAACCTCTGAAAGAAGAATTTGAGGGTCAAAACCCTAGCAACTAATTTATCCTTTTATAAATCAATCTATTTAAAGTTTTAACCATCTATATTTTTAACTATGTAAGCAAACTTAACAAGAAGACTGTAAATCGTGCTATGGGCTGTTTACAGTCTTATCTGAAAATAAACATCCTTTATAAACAGTAATTTAAACATATAATTTCCAGGTTAACAAATCATAACAACACGAGACAAAGCTCCAAGATTTACAAAGTCTTCTTCATAAAACCAACTGTATTTACATTGTCGAGATGTAAGGCTAAAAAGGAAACTTAACAAAAATACAAATCACGACTCAAGGACGGGTACTACCCAGCTTAACAGCAAAGGTTTGCAAGTGAACTGGAAAGTAACATCATACTAAAATCCCTTAACTAATGAGAAACCGAAACAGGCTTCCAAGCATCATGTTTCTCCCTCAACAACCCTCATTGCAAGTAGGGTAAAACCCATGTTTGAAATCAGGGCTTACCGGTTGGCCCACGAGTCCACTGAAGCCGGCCATTGTTTTCTTTTCACCAAAGCTTGGAGGTGTCATGGGTTCCTGCAAGCAGCATGATACCGAGCGATTAGTATAATGCTCAGATTGTAAGTTTAAAACCCTAACTGTATTAATAAATTGACAAAGAGTTTCCCATTTAAAACTGAGTTATTTTTACCTGTAAGTAGAAGAGATTTTGAGCAGCGAAGAAGCTGTCACCAGCTTTACCAATTTGCACAGAGGAGTAATCAACCCCTACGCCGACCTGGAGTGGAGACAATATTAACAAGTTTAACTCCACAAGCCGTGATGAGATACAAGCAAGACAGAACTGAAACCCTAGACAGGCCGAGAGCCAAACACAAATACCAATAACCACTCACATAGTGAAACTCCCAACCATGAAGTTCTGGAACTTAAGACTGAGTAACAAGAATACAACAGCAATGAACTCAAGCCACGGAGCAACCAAGCAGAGGAAAAACCTCTCATGGCTATCAAGAAAAATACACAAAGTAGCCCGCAGGCCAGAGAAACCCTTGGAGCAAAAATGACAGGTGAATAGGATTTTCCAGCCTTTTAAGTCACCAATGCATGGACGGGAGCAGACCACGTGCCCTCCAAATCTTTTAACCATGCATGGGTCTAGTCTATAGTCAATCTGTGTTCCAATAATTCATTTTGTTATTGCAATGATTATAACAAACTATGCACATGACTATGGAGTATATATATATATATATATATATATATGTTCGTTAATGAGAACATAAACTATATCATTGTAAACGATGGTATCAAGGTTATGTTAATTGTTAAAATGATTTTTATAATGTTGACTTTGCTATCGGTACAATCCCAAAGTCGACCATACAATAAACATTTCCAAATAACAATTTGTATATTCACTTTACAAAACGATTTTAATATATTTATATATATTATATGCAGCTCAGACTAGACTATTGGCAATCGATGGTTTAAAGTTTGTTTTAATTGCTAATAACTAGTATATGTCATTTGACTATAGAGTAAGGTGTTTTAAACCATGTCAAATAATCAATCACGAGGTTTGACCTTAGTGTGAGTTTTTACAAATAATATTTTGTATGCTCAACTTGTCAATCATCATAATAATGAATCCTATCATTATTTACAAAGAAAGTTTTTTATTGTTTATGTTTACTTGGTTCTAGCATAGTATAAGAATCTTTGTCATATTGTTTCACTTGATTTAGACCTCAGATTAGAAGTTCTAGGTAGTAAAATCTACCATAGTAGTTATTAAACACTACATCTTAATAAAAGTGAGGCAACATTATGATAGTAATTTTACTATGGTGTAAACCATGTACAAGGTTTATAATTTATAGGAATAACACTAATAATGTATTTACCTATGATTTAGACTTTATAAAAGTGGCAGTAGGTAATATTCCATCTTAGGATGATGTATCTAGTTACAAGAACCAAACTGATAATGTCATGGAAATTTCCAAGTAGAAGATTTCTACAAGATACAAGTAACAATTATATTGGAACATTATAAAATAAGAGGTATTGTATATAGTTACAACAATACAAGCAGTAAAGCAATAGTTTAAGTACTGAATTCTATAACTTGACGCTTAGCATACTTACATACAAATAGCATGTTATTAAATTCCATGGCTAGTAAGAAAAAGACAAAATAGAAACATGTACTCTAATGGAAATCTTTACTATTGAGACTGATAGGAGTACCTCCATGAATAAGAGAAAGTACATTTAAACATAACATCAGTGATATAAGCATGTTAAAATACAAGTAAATGTATGACGAAGAACTTGAGCCCTAAGCTCACAGTAAGTATCTTTTGTTTCGCTAAGTATGATAAAGATAACGATCTTTCTATCTAAACTTGAATACTATCTTAGAAATAAAAACAATAGAAGACAATTACTTTACTTCATCAGAGCTTGCTTAAGAATAATCAATTTATTTACTAGCATATTAACATGCAAATAGAAATACTTCTTGCTACCTTATGAATTAAACTCCTACTTGATCGATCGTTACCTGTTGAACCTGTAAGAACCAGCAGTCCATCTGCGTTAGCATAACGCTAAGTGAGCCCAAGTTTTCAAAGATAGATTTCACCTACTTGCCAAAAAGTAACATTATCAGTAAGGCTAAAAGAAATCTGGATGTAGGTCATTCTTATATACTTTATGGAAATGAAAGTTATATGATTTATTGTATTATGAAACTAATTAATATTATCTGTTAAATTGTTTCATTTTCCGCAACCGCTAGTAGTTAGTAAACTGCGTTATCAGACATTTTATGTTATCTTAAAAATTTTAAATTTTTATGAAATCTTGGGATTATGACACCTGCATCTCTGATGCAGTCTAAAATAGGCATCGCGCGCCATGATAGCATACTACAGCATTGATTCATGATCAAGAAGGTTGAGAACATCATCGTCCACCCACTATAATTCAAGATCTGCAGGTGCAGTGGGTGCTATGTGTCTCTCTTCCTGCACAACCATCATGCTAGAATGCATTGTCATGAGTGTCATGTATGCCAATGCACTACGCTCCTCGGTCGCTAGCTAAGATGATGCAACTACATCATCGAACCTAAGCATGGTCCTAGTAGGGTGACCTACCAATAGCTCTAGCTTTGGCTAAGTTGCAGGGTCTCTCCTAGCCCCAGGATGCACATGACTGCGTCCCCCACCAGCACCATAGAAGCTCGATGGTGTGCTAGTGTAATCTGGGTGCATATCCAGGACAAACTCTACATAGATATGTTTTGCAAAGTATAATGGCACCTAGTCATGGTGGGGAAACATGCCCCACGCTCCAATGAACCTGTAATATACATAAGGCGCTGCGGCCTCTAGATTAAACTCCTTGAGTCTAAGTGGTTGACCAGGGGCGCGGTAAGGAGGGATATTAAATAATGCTCCCTTCACATCATGGCCAACTGTTGCATCTCTCACTGCGGCCTTGTCATCAAGACCCTTCATAGTGACCCTTCTTCTTTGACATGCAGAGGCCCAAAGAGAACTCAATGGTCCGATGGACTTGTAGACCTTCAGTATATTGTCTACTTCCTCTAACATCATCTCTATCGAACGTGCTGAGGGAGAGATCTTAGGAATGGTCTTGATGTTTTCTTGTAAACACGCACACTGCCTGGTAATGTCTTATAGCGTGATACATGTGATATCATCCTCCCATGGTGCTTTCTCAGGAGGGTCAACGCCATGTTGTGCAGCATCTGAAAATTATATGAAAACACAAATATTAGTACTGATAACATTTAATGTTAGATGAAAACATAAATTAAAGGTACTGATAACTGAAAGAAATATATATATGCATTTAATGTACTTGTCTCGTGGGGAACCACTGACACCAACAGTATCCTAATCCTCGTCACTCACATGCACAGAGCGGCTGCCGCTCATCTCCCCAGCAAGAGCGTATGTCGACATAGAACGCTTAAGCGAACCTGTGAAAATAGAGACATACAAGTTTATGATTAAATATATACATGTGAAAAAATTTCATTTGATGTAACTAACAACAAAGAGTACATCATGCACAATTGTATACTTACGAGCCCTCTGTCTACCTCTGGGGTGAGGAATGGCCGCAGATCCGCCGGTGCTCTACCTTCGGCGAACCAAAGATCCACGCTGTAGAGATGCATCTGCATGAAATAAGGCATAGTAAATGATTTTTTGTAAATAACTCAATGTACAGGTAACTCCATATATGGATACGAGTAAAAAACTCTTACTCAAAAAACCACCAAAAAGATTACAAAACAAAATGGATTGACGAGTTTTTTGTTTTTGCTTTGAAGGTGGTGTGAAAAAGACAATCGAATATGTGGTGTGATCGGGGTTATGATTTATTTTCATAATGTTGAGTACTCCTTTATTTCTTGTTCAATTTGAGATTATGGACATGTGGTACTTATTTGGGTGAAGCTTCCTAAAATATGAGTTGAATTCTAGTCACTAAAGGTTTTTCAGGTTATAGGGAATGCTTTGTGAGTTTTCGATGGGGTGGAAATGAGTTAAAAATACTTGGGATTTTAAACTAATTCCTATAGATATTTATAATTTTAAACTAATTTTTAAAATTATAATTATGTAAAAATTTTCATCTATTTTAAAAAAATTAAATTACAATTCGAGTTTTCCATAATTTAATGTATAAATTTATATATTTTATTAGTAATATATTTACTATTATTTTAAAATATTCTGAATTTACAATTTATAATTTTCAAAATGTTGAATATCAATCTATATATTTTTTCTATAAAATATCAAAAATATAATTTTATCTTAAATTATGGATTTTTATTAATTTGGTATTATTTAAAAAAAATTAAATCATAATAAATTTTTAATTTGATTTTTTTTCAAATTTACACACTTATTTATAGATGTTTTTTTCCTTAAAAATAAAATAAAATAAAATAAAATCCATACTTTTGTTTGAGCTTAAAAAAAACTAAAATACATAAGTACATTTTTCAATAAATTAAAATTAAAAATATGTTAAATATATATATTTAATATATATATATATATATATATATATATATATATATATACACACTTTTGTTTGAGC
>LPNX010464207.1:40487-68699 GCA_001517045.1 Pseudotsuga menziesii
TTTGGATTTTTTTCAATCCTCCGTGTATTCTCGGAGGATTGAAAAAAATCGGGCAACATTTCTGCTTGCCAGGCTCTCATTTAAAAATTAAACTGGCAGCTTAAACGCTACCGGTTTACAAAATATATATAAAAGAAAAAATTAAATATTAAATAAAAAACAAATTTCAATTTTCTAAATATTTTAAATGCTACCGACATCATTTCTGCTTGCCGACACACATTACAAACATACTAGGCAAAAAATAAAAACCTAAAACATCTATAATAATAATTTTTTTTTTTCACTTTTAACCTAACATTTTAAAACTTAATTAAAAAATTAAAATTTCATTTCTATTTCAAAAAACGAGCTTTGAGGGTTACCTCTCTCCTCCGACATTCTGGTGAAAGGGGGTGTGTCTTGCTTGGTCGGTCGGTCGAAGTCTCCGGGGGCGCGACTGCATGAGCAACGTGTTCGAAGACGCGGACGCTCGGTCAAGGTAATGGCTCGATCGAAGGATTTTGCACCGGACTAGATTGTGGCCTCGGGTGTGCACGATCCTTTTTATATTTTTTTAAAAATAGGAAGCTTGATCGAGGTATGAAGCTCGATTGAGGTCACTATCTCGATCAAGCGTTTATCTAACCCTCGATCGAGCTCTTGGTAAACCCTCGATCAAGGTATTGAAAACTTAATCGAGGGTTTAACAAGAGCTCGATCGAGGTTTTAAAAGAGCCTCGATTGAGCGCTTGTTAAACCCTCAATCGAGGTGTTAAAACCTCAATCGAGGGTGCCATTTTGGCATTTCGCCGAAAATCCGTTGCCAAAAATTGTTACCCACCTCCATGGATGCACCCTTAAGAAATTACAAATGCTTTTCACCTGTGAGTAAGATGAAGTAAGAATGGACACATTAACAAATCCAAAGAACTTATAAAACATATATTCAAATATGTAGGAAGACTTGAGTCGACCAATGTGCCGCAAAACCTAGAACTTTCACGGAGTGAGAAATTTAAGGATTCTTGTTCTTTCACTCAACCGTAATTGTGAAAGACATTTACACAAGTAAATCTGGAAATATTGTGCGGCCAAATAAACATGCATTTAACCATAAACTATTTCATATATAACTTATGCGGAAATAACAAAGGTATTACAAACTTGTCTGTCCAGACTTGTCGTCTCACCGACTGATCCTTTTACAAAGATTCAGCTCTTCGACTGAATCACATTCACAGAAGCTTGAGCTTCAACTTCTCTTTCTCCTTTCTCACCTAGAGTTCTCTCTACTATCTAATGTGTCTAGTGACTAACTAAATTTACAATCTTCTTCTTCTATTTATAGGAAACCTGAAAATTGATTCTACATGAATTGACTGACTCTCTATTAAAGACTGTAATAACTATCTACCTAACAACTTAGCTTCATAAATAAATTCAACTGGTTTACATTGCCGAATCGTGGACTCTTCCCTCTTATCAGACTAACCGACAAGATCTTGACTGATGCAGACTCTGACAGAGTCGGCTGAGAGTCAGGTACGGATCTGTGAGTGATTAATATTTCCAACATTAAATTTGGTCAAATCAGCGTCACGACTATGGAAGTTTAGAAATTTGATTCTTCTTCTGATTTAAGGAGGTTAAATCCATTCATTTAATTAAGTTCGCTTTGGAAAATTAGTAGCCTACACAGATATTCAAGGTCCTCAACAACTTAAATCTTTTTGATATCAAATCCCCACGGATATACTCAACGTGTGAACAGTAAAAATTGAGCGTGAAGGCATAAATTTATTTTCATTGTTTTTCTCTTTCCTATTTTATTTTTATCTTATTAAATAACTATGAATTATATTGTATTTTATACTTCTCTTATATATATATATAACATTACAATCTTTTCCATGCTTCTCCTTAATACAAAAAGTCTGTCTTTTCATTTTGAATACAAAAATACAACTATTCCCACCTTATTAAGGATAGAAAAGAGTCTATAACACTATTTCTAAAAAACAAAGTTAAAAGATGCGATCTCATAAAAAAAAATATTAAGCAATCATTCAAGTTTACATATAAATGCTGATTGAAAACATCATTCAAAAACTAACTATAACATAATCAAAATAGTAAAAAAGACTTGATTTGTCTTTCAAAATTTATATTTGAGCTATATAGCTCAACAAAAATCATAAACATTATAATCAAAATACTCAAAGAGATATTGATTTGTCCTTCAAAAGTTATATTTAAGCTATATAGCTCAACAAAAATCATAAAACCTCAACAAAAGTTATAGCACCAATAAGAAAATGCAAATCTTGTTTTGATAACCAAATTTTAATCATAAAATAACCACTTTTTATATGCAATGATATCATGATAGATTACAATATGTTTGTATGGTTGTAGACCTATTGACGATAAAGTATATTGTTAAAGCACTCCTCATAATGCCACATGTTCAAACCTCAGACTTAGGACATGATAAACTAAAGCATATGATAAAGATCTATACACAAAACTTTTCACATTTGTGAATGTTCTTTATCCAACTACATTGTGCTACATGGTGTTGCAACTTGCTAAAATCATAGAACATTTTGTTTTGCTAAAAAGAAGAAGAATATTGGTTTTTAGTTTATCATATATATATATATGCTTACTGTAAATGATATAAACTTTTAAGTATAATTTTATAAATGATTTGTATTTTTAATGTATAATTTGATTTATCTCATTGTTATAATAGAAAATGAATACTTGGGCAACATGGAAGAGTAATGGATATTAAAAATTGTTAAATTCTATATTGAGCAGTAGTTAAAATCTTTATTTTATATATATAAAGTTTCTATAATTATATTAATAAGGACAATAAAAGCATAGCTCTTTTAATTATTAAAGAAAGAAAATAAAATAAATTTTAATGATTATTTATTAATAATCTTAAAAAATCAAATTTATAAATAATAATTAATTCAGGAATTTAGGAGGGTTCAAATTCAAACTTCTCCATTAAATCTCTATTACATTATCACTTATATTCATCATACATAACCACTTCTATTGAATATACTTTATGAACTTAAATTTAAGATTGCATTTATTTATAGCAATTTTACAACACATTGTTTATTCAAAGAGTATATAGAATAAATATCAACATTGTAGGCTAATATGTCTCTTGCTAGTTGGTTTGTGTTATGATTTTCCACAATGCGGAGTTTAAAGGATTGAAAATGCCTCAAGAGTTGAGAGAATTGAAATTATCTTGATAATAAATAATAGAAAATTCTGAAGACATCATATTCTTAATAGATAAGATTACGTGAATTGGTGGAAAATTATGCAAGACAAATGCATATTAATGGGTATTTAAACTACTTTAAATGAGTTGAACAAATTTGATAGATGATGTTATGAGTTCAAAGCTTTTTTATAAAAACATTTAAAATACTATTATAAGAGGATTGATGTTAGATTTGGAATATTGTATAACTTAATTTATATGTATTAATAAAAATAAATAAATAAAAATGATTCTATAAATAGAGTAAATAATTGTACTTATGACTGGGGTTTAGCCAGTACCTTAATGATGATTATGATGGTTTAGCCATTTACCCATCGCTATTATCAGGCATGATACACTCCACCATCACTTAATTAACTCATAAAACATGGTGGGATTCATAAGAATGATCTACCATACACATGAGGGATACATGTGAGGGATACATGTGGGAAGGGGAGGGGTAGGGGTACCATTACACCTACACCCTATTTTTCCTTATATGAGCTGCGGAGGCAACGTGACTTTCTCCTTATGGCTGGATGACTTAGAGATGATGTATATTAATCCTAAATTCATTTTCAAAATAAAAACATAGCTCTTATAATTATTAAAGAAAGAAAATAAAATAAATTTTAATGATTATTTATTAATAATCTTAAAAAATCAAATTTATAAATAATAATTAATTCAGGAATTTAGGAGGGTTCAAATTCAAACTTCTCCATTAAATCTCTATTACATTATCACTTATATTCATCATACATAACCACTTCTATTGAATACACTTTATGAACTTAAATTTAAGATTGCATTTATTTATAGCAATTTTACAACACATTGTTTATTCAAAGAGTATATATAATAAATATCAACATTGTAGGCTAATATGTCTCTTGCTAGTTGGTTTGTGTTATGATTTTCCACAATGAGGAGTTTAAAGGATTGAAAATGCCTCAGGAGTTGAGAGAATTGAAATTATCTTAATAATAAATAATAGGAAATTCTGAAGACATCATATTCTTAATAGATAAGATTACGTGAATTTGTGGAAAATTATGCAAGACAAATGCATATTAATGGGTATTTAAACTACTTTAAATGAGTTGAACAAATTTGATAAATGATGTTATGAGTTCAAAGCTTTTTCATAAAAACATTTAAAATACTATTATAAGAGGATTGATGTTAGATTTGGAATATTGCATAACTTAATTTATATGTATTAATAAAAATAAATAAATAAAAATGATTCTATAAATAGAGTAAATAATTGTACAATAGAGATGATGTATATTAATCCTAAATTCATTTTCAAAATAATATATATATATAAAGAATCAATATTTTACATTTCATATATTTATTTTATTGTGTTGAATGTTGGTTTTTATTGATTTTGAGTCATAAAAACTTTGTTATATAAAAAGTTAGAGATTCATTTTCTCAAAACAAAAATAACTTATATTTAGAATTATTGAACTAGTCAAGACCCTCATGTATAGCTACATCATCATATGTAAAACAAAACTTGAAATAACTAGTTAATAATTTATAAGGACGTGGACTTTCACTAATATTAGAAGAGAGTTTCTCTTTATAGATTAAATTTTGTAGAACTTGGATTAAAAATCAACTTAAAATTAAAATAATAAAAACTTTATCATTCATAAAAGTTGGATTATGATAAAATATCTTCCAAAATTTTAACAATTTTTATTAAAAAGAATTCTTCGTTACATTAACGATAACATTAATAATATATTCTTACATAAACCAATATGATTTTGTAGGAGTAAAAAAGTTTCTTTTATTATATAAACTATAACATTAATAATATTTTTTTACATAAACAATTATAATTTTGTATTAAAAAATTGTTCCAATATTATTAACAAAACTTCCACCATCCATCTTATATATTCCACATGTCAAAATTCATTCAACATTTAATAGTAAACTATTTCTCAATCATATTCTACAACGTGTAGAGTATAATATCACATCTTATCTATCATCTATACAATTAAAATAGTACAAACTATGGGAATGTACACATATAACTATTTATAAAAAAGAATGCTACACACATATAAGCGTCTTAGAAATAGAGATTTGCACCTACAAGCATCCAAAAGAGAGGAACCCTATAGGAATAGGCACATAATAAAGGATTGCTACTCAAAGCATTTATAAGTAAAGATTGTTATAAAGATGTACCTTTTTTTTTCCACGGAAAAAAATCGTAACTTTATTTCAAAATTACATTCATCATATGATCCACTATCTTTCAAAGATCAGTGTCCATTACCTCAATTCTTCAACACAAAAAATGCTTATTTACAGTAGATAATAATTGATTTCAAAATCAAGTTATATCCATACAAAAAATCATCTCATTTTACACTACAGTCAATGATAGATATATCTACTAGTATCCAGAAAGTAGTATTGACAATATAAAAACTATGTATGATTTATATATCATCTAAATCCGTCTTTATCAGCATAAGGCTTTCTCCTTGAAAACTGTCATAAGAAAGTTTATCAAAAAACTATCACAATCTATCCATTTCTCCCAGTCACAAATTGTGTTTTTCACCTTGTCAAAAACTATCCATTAACTGTCAAAAGAAACAGTCACATAGATATCAAAAAATGTCACCAGACATTATCAAAACACGGTCATAAGTATCACTGTTATAAGTCATAATAAAACTTGATCATCATATCAAATCTGTCATAAACCTCCAAAGTCACATAACCCCCCCCCCCCCCCCCCCCATCCAAAAATAAACTAGAAAATCTGAAAAGTCTCATATGTATCAAGTCCTCTATACTCCAGGATTTTCCAATGACCTTCCATCACATTAGTACCTGCATTAGCTAAAGCATCAGCTTTAGAATTCCTTTCACGATATATATGCTTGAAATCAACTTTAACTAGGAAATTAGAAATTCTAATCACCTCCTGAAGGATCTGAGTAAGAAGAATATTATTTATTCTGAACTTATCTGATACCCAATTGATCACCAACTGTGAATCACCAAAAATATGCAAAGTTTGAACCCCTTGTTTTAATGCCAATGTAATTAGCAGTTTTAAGGCTAAAGGCTTAGCAAAGTTGTTGGTGCCTATCCCCAAACCAGCAGAAAAGGCAAAGTAGTGTTCCTCAGATAAATACAAAATTCCACCTGCCCCACATATCTAAGGTACTCCTGCTGCCGAACCATCAAAGTATCCCCAAGGTGATTCTTTGTCAATTTGTCCATTAACAACCATTCTTAATTTCAAAGTTATGTTATCCAAAGGATAAGCATTCAGTAAACTCAAAACTAAAGAAGTAACCAAATAAGACTTTGGCTTAATATCTTCAAAACAGCATAGATTCCGAGCCTTCCATATAAACCTAGATACAATAATAGGTAAAGATCTATACATGGGATCAGCATGCATAACCCAGTTCTAAACACAGTCTAAAACTGATATTCCATTCCAGAAATTATTATATCTTAACTTAGACTCAATTTCTAACCAGACTCTCCTCGTGAATGTACATTCGAAACCAATATGTGAATTAGTTTCAGAGCCCATTTTGTATAGATAACACTAGCCCGGTCCTTCTCTACCTTTTCTACAAAGTATATCCCAAGTAAGAGCTTTCCCTGAAAATAAAAACCAGCAATAGATTTTTTATTTTAGTGGACATGTAAGTTTCCATAACCACTTCCACCACCAGGGACTTTCCATCTCATTTCTATCAAGAATAAGATGAAAATAACCATCTTTAGGTGTGTACTTACCTGTTTTGGAAAGACTCCAAATCAACTTGTCATCCTCAGTTGTGATTTTAGCATGACTGGATGTCAACAAAGTAACATAAGAATTCTAAATAGTGATTTCCTGGTCATCAAAACCAAAATTTTTAGCATTAAGCCAGCCTTGATCCTATAGAAATGTTATACCAATACAAACAATGTCCTTTAAAACAAAAAAACCCACCGAATGTAGTTTATCAATCATGGAATCAGGTAAAACATGCCTCCATTTGCACCCAAGCCATGGGTCAATGCCAATACGTACCTCAGTTCCAATCCCCATTCTCCATACAAGTGACTGTCCTATAAGATCAAACGACCAAAGAACCACTTTCTAGCAAATGGATATACCTTTCTTTTTCTTTACATCAACCCTTATCCAATCTAATAAAGATAGGGGTGAAATGTATTTCTGAATTGCTATCTGCACCCAAAGTCCTGTACCATTAATCAAATTCCATACACTTTTAGCAGCAAGAGATTTAGCAAATAAGGAAGGTATTTTCAGGCCCCAACCTCCCAAAGATTTGGGATTGTCCAAGACCTTCCATGAAGACCAGGGTAGACCAGAAGCCTCATTTTTGCTATACCATAAGAATTTGAAACAGATCTTCCTAATTCTATCAAGTATTCCCATAGGTATCCAAAAATGCATCCAGTAAACTGGAATGGCCTCAAGTACAGACTTTACCAAGATGAGTTTTCCACCCTTAGATAACCATCTAAAATTCCAGTTCTTGATTCTCTTTTCCACTTTAGAAATGAGCCAATCCCAATCTTTCAACAGATATCTGCAAGGTTTTAAATGAAAACCAAGATATTTCATACCAAACTTAATTTTATCAACATTAAAAGAAAACATGTTCTGAATTGAAATCAACTCAAATTCATCGAAACCAGAATAATAAAAGGATGATTTGTCCTCATTAATAATCATACCAGATGCTTTACAAAATACTGACAAGACCTCATATAAAGTTGATAATGACTGATCAGAACCATTAGATACCAAAATAATATCATCCACAAACAAAATATGAGATAGTATAATATTGTTACCAAAACAAATACCCTGAAAAATCCCATTATTTTGGGCTAATAGGATATACCTGCTCAGACCTTCTACCACAATAAGAAATAGTAAAGGTGCCAATGGGCATCCTTGTCTGAGCCCCCAGCCAGATCTAAAAAATGGGGATGCCACCCCATTAATAAGAACAACAAAAGAAACTGAAGAAATGTTGCTCATCACCCATGTAATAAAAGGTACTGTAAATCCCATTTTAGACATAATTAACCGTAAATATGTCCAATTTACACAATAATATGCCTTTGATAAATCAATTTTAAGCACCACTGATTGCATGCCCTTAACATGGATGGAATGCAGACCTTCCTGAAGAATTCCAACAGCTTCATGTATTTGTCTGTCGGGAAAAAAACCAAACTGTTCTTTAGATATAATTCTCCCCAAAGTCTTTTTAATGCGAGTAGAAATGATCTTACCAATGATCTTATATATAAAATTACATAAAGATATTCGTCGGAAGTCATCAAATGACTTAGGAGCATCAGTCTTGGGAATCAATGCAATAAAAGTAAAATTAAAAACAGCTGGAATCTTCAAATCTTCAATAACTCTTAACCGATCACTTCCCAAAACATCAAACAGTGCTCTATAAACTTCCACCGGGAGCCCATCAGGTCCCGGGCTCTTATCATTTTTACTGACAGACAAAATAGACTAAATTTCCTCAATAGTAACAGGAATCATAAGTTCTATATTCTGACTTTCAGAAATATCAGAAGGAAAAATATCAGCAATTTCCAGAATTTCAGGAAAATGAAGATTGTCATCTTCTTTAAACAAAGTGTCATAGTGATGAACACCCGCACCAGCAATAGCCTCAAATCCCTCAACAATGTTACCCCTATCATTTGCTATCTTCCATATAGAGTTAATAAATTTCCTATGATTGGCAAATTTATGGAAGAAAGGGGTATTATCATCACCACAAAGCAACTAGAGAGCCCTACTCTTCTGTCTGGCTTAATTTTCTCTATCTAACAAAATCTTTCTCCTTCTAGATTCCAATCCACACAGAGTAGCCTTATCCTCATCAATAGAACAACCAAAACCTAATTTAGTACAAGTATTCTCTAATAATATCTCAATCTCTACTAAATCTTTAGTATCTTGTTCTTTCCTCTTAACAGACCAACAAATGGATACATTTTTAATCCTTTTAAGATTAGCAAGAAATTGAGAAGCAGGAGGCAACTCAGAATTTTCATCATATACCTTCCATGTGTTTTTCAATAAATTGACCAAATCCTCATTGACCAGCCAATGCGGATTGAACTTAAAAGGAGTATGTAATTTCTTATCATGAACCAAAATCTGTAGAAATACAAGATGATGATCAGAGTCCCCCCCACATCCCACCCATTGGCGAAAGCAGAGCTCAAAGTCCAGAAGATCAACATAAATCATCAATCTATCTAGACGTTTACAAATATTCTCACTACCCACTCTCCTATAGGTCCAGGTGGGTAGAATCACATTAGGTACAATATCCACTAATCCATGATCATCCAAAAATTTTGCAAAAAAATCAGACAGACAATCACTTCTGGCCCTATCTCCCCAAATCTAAGATAAACCAAAGGAGAAATTCAGATCCCCCACAAAGATAATCTTAGTATAATTAGCACTCATAAACTCCAGGAGATTGTTCCATAACCCTTCCCTCTCAACATAAGGTCCATATATATTTATAAAACAAATCTCCAATTGAAGTTCAGTAGAGTAGAGAGCAACACTCAATCTCGACTCCATTGCCCAGGAGTTTAGGAAAGAGAAAAATCGATTTCTCCAACCCACAAGCAAACCCCCGATTTGCCTTTTGCATCCACAGAACAAAAAGTCCATCCAGGTAGTAATAATTCCATATTACCAGCAAACAGAACCCCATCACCCATAGTTTCTTGTAAAAACAGAACCTCAACAGACCTACAAAGAATATTCACTTACATTTACATATATAATCATTCACGCATTACATTCCATTTATGCCAATTAGAAATTAGACAAAAAGAAGTTATGTGACATCTTGTTATTTTTAATTATGATGTGTAGATGTGCATCTCCTTACCTTCATATTTACACTATCTAAAATCAAATCTATGAGAACCTAACTACATTCCTCACTTCACATAGGTTTACATTTACATATTTATTATAAAAGGTTAGTAAATATATCATTTACAAAATTTATTATAAAAAGTTAGTAAATATGTCAAATTAAATAAAAAAAATAACAATTATTTTTCTCCACCACCAATATAACTAACAAACAAAATAAAAAAAATATATCTATCCATCTTCAAAGTCATATACATTCTTTCTTTTTCATTTAAAGAAAATATTTCAATGTACTAGCCATAGTGAAGTAATGCTAGCCACAATTACGGAACTTTTTACTGAAAAACAACTAATATTCACGACCGGCCTCTCTTTATCGTCAATTTACTGCATTTTCTCGGCATCCATACGATTTGAATGTCTTGACTTGAGATCCAAAGTAGTTTTGTCTGTTCTTCGTTAAATTTAAAATTGAAGTCAAAGTTAGAATGGATTTTGAATGACATCAAACCATCATAAATGCTTGGGTAATGTCACCGTTCCGAGAGATGAGAGGAACCAAATACAGGTGTTGCCAATTTACAGAAAAAATAAAAAATTGGATCCATTATAAGTTGGAACAAAGTCCTTAGTATTTCAGGTTTGGCCTTGTTTAACAATTCTCAAAAACCCGGCAAAAGTAACATACGAGGCTTTGGTTCTTCCCCGTCCCAATTATTAAACTGTTTGGGAATGCAGCGAGAGATGCAATTTCATTGAGGGTGAGTTCGTTGGGTGAAATAATCTTTTCCACTCACCAAAGATTTATCCTCATTGGGATTAACAACCCATTAATTACAGGTACCACTGGTGTAATCAAGGAAATATCCATTAAAATTTTAATCTTCGAAAACAAAATCCTTGGGACACCTAATTCTCATAGAAAATCGTACCATCGCTGCCCAGTGCCCACATCACTAGAACGACGACGCCTTCGCAAGACGATGAATGCGTAGAAATCCAGCGCGCGGGGGATTGCAAGCGATAACCGTCCATAAGGTCGTTCTGAGTTTGAAGAAACACGCCTTCCTCTTTTGAGAGAGCGTTCTACTACTATTACTTCTCCCTTCCTCGGCCTTGGTGGTCAAGTGGTAGCTGCGGAGGAACATCTGCCTCTTCTCCAAACGCTCTTTTGCATAATCAAATCCAAATTGGCCTTCTTCGCTGAGGATGCAAAATTTACTTTCGCATTTCTCCGAATAATTATTAAGAGGGGATCCGAAAGACAGGCTCTCTGATAATCTTCTTACACCTGATCTTCTTCCTGTTGCAGAATTAGGAGAAGGAGCGGTGAGGCCGAGATGCTCAATTCCGTGAAGATTGCTGCGGAAGGAGAGATGCTTCCCAGAAACCGACCTCGATAACGCAGCTGCTGGATTCATGGTTGTCTTTCTTTGTGTACCCAGAATCACCAGTGGTTCGCGGAATTCTCTGTTCTCCTCCAAACTGTGTGTATTGTTATTGTTGAAGGGTTCCCTTTATGCTGATATATATGAAAATGCAAGCGATTGTCTGAACGCATGGAGTGGAATACGACACAGCATTGACAGCAATATAAAGGAAAAAGTCTTGCGTTTGGTTCATTCCCAGTCCGCGCACTCACGCGTCGAGCTTCGTCTTATCTGTGACTAGGGAGTAGGGACCATGTTAAGCAACTTTGGTGACTGTAGTAAATGGCCATCTGTCCTTCGTGATCGTGACTCCCAGTCTACGATAAGTTCGTGGAGTTGCTTTAAACAAAAGCTAACAGTGGCCGCCCGCAATGGTCTTACTTTTTCGTTAACATCGGCTTTTTCGTCAACATCGGCAAATAGTAAAGCTGGAGTTTCAGTCAATGGTCGCCGCTGAACAAAGGTAGGACTGACCATGTAGTTTAGATCACCGCTTAGCAATGGAATCTTGAAGCTAAAGGTCTTGTGATTAGTTGTTAAAATGACTCGGGTGGTATTATTTTCAAATTCAATATGGTTAGCATAGTTATAAGTAAAGTAAAGTGGATGGTGAATGTTGATAAGTATAATTAATTATTTAGTTTTATAAAAATAGTTAACTATTAAATAAAAACTAAAATATATAATTTTATATTTTTAGTTTTATAAAGATAGTTACCCATTAAACAAAAACTAAAATATATAATTTTATATCTATTATTCATATTACATTGTTAGAGTTAATAAAAACATAAAATAAATATTATTTAATAAACAAAACAAAACAGAAATACTTTTTGAAATAACAAAAACAAATTGCTATAGGTACGCCATTTTTTAACTAAAGTTTATTTAAATTTTAATCAAGATGCATTTAAGAATAACAAGATACCACTACCATGAAATGAATTTTTATGGTATATTAAAATTCAAATTTGAGATAATATATAAATCTCTATCAACATAAAAAATAATAATAACACTAAATAAAATGAAAAATAAAAAATTGACCCCTCCTTCTATTGATTGATTTTGGAGAGTTGATTATGACACTAGTTAAAATAAAAAATAATAAAGGTGTATTGTTGTTTTAACCCATGTATAGGTGGCACCTTCTCGGGGATTATCATCAAAGCATAGGATTGCTTGATTTGATGGATACGATGGGAGCGATAATTGGAGCATTATGGGAGCGATAATGGAGGTTTAACCACAGAACGTACACCTGGCGATAGCGTTAATGAAGCTTTATTGCTTTGACGATGATTGCGGTACATCTGGCATGGTGTCGGGTATCAGACTTTTTTGTAGTGACGTTATGTTCTGTATGCTATAGTACTTGGTAATCTTGCTGATAGCCACGTTTTCTTGGCTGTACTTGGTGCTTGATTCGATTTTTTGGAGTTCGATCTGGTGATGAGCATCATTAATTTGACTTTTTGTTGAATGACATGTTATCCTAGCGATGAACGTTGTATTGAATGCTCTGTATTCTTGGGGTTGTGCATAATCTACAGGGACTAAACCTTTCATTTGTTTCTCTTACTATTTGGCGGTTGTTTTTCCTGCGACGATGGTTTACATGTGCTATGGTTTTCCTGTGCTTTGGAGGTATTTTCCTGTGGCGACAGTTTTCCTGGCTGATCTTGGTGCTTGATTCGACTTCTTTGGAGTTCGATCTGGTGTCAGGCATCATTAATTCGACTATTTGTTGCGTGGCACGTTTTCTTGGCAATGAATGTTGTATTGAGTGCTGTGTATTCGTGGGGATTTGCATAATCTACAGGGCCTAAACCTTTCATTTGTTTCTCTTATCCTTCGGCGGCTGTTTTTCCTGCGATGGTGGTTGACCTGTGCTATGGTCTTCCTGTGCTATGGATGTATTTTCCCGTGACAACAGTTTCCCTGTGCTATGGCAATGAATGTTGCTCACCTGGTATGGTGTCAGGTATCATTTATTTGATTTTTTGGTACTGTTGAATTGAATTGCACTGTTCGTGTTTTTACTTGGGTGAAATTGCCGAGTATTTTGGATGATCTTGGTGCTCGATTCGACTGTTGGGAGATCTTTTTATTAATATCTCTGGCATTGTTTTGGTTTGGTGATGGGATGATATTATCGTTCTGTATTTGAGGGGATTTACATACTGTTCTGGGTCCATACCTTTTATCTGTTTTGTGTATCCTGTAGGGATTCAACAGGTGTCCGTGAAAGCCCGTAGGAGGTGGAATTAAACGTGCCATAGAATCATGACCATTGCTTAGATCGACAAACCATCAACTCCGTTGGATTCAGGACATCGAGATAGTGCTAGGGTGGCCCTCTAATCTGGGTCCATGGACAAGGGATCATTTTTTCGATCAATTTTGGAAACTAGGGTTTTGCTCAGTAAGTGAATGTCCAATTTCTGCACATATGGGTCGGTTTTGCAAATTCCTTGACCGTGAACATGTGGCTAGCATTCCCACATGGAACCTGCCTAAAGACGCTTGCACGACTCACTGAAATCCCTTTTTGATGCACAGTTTCCACTCTATGCCCCGGTTAGGGATTCAACGGGTGTCCCTAAAAGCCTGTAGGAGGTGGGATTCAACGTTCCATAGATTGATGACTGTTGCTTAGATCGATGAACCATCGGCTCCGTTGGATTCAGTACATCGGGATAGTTCTAAAGTGGCCCTCTAGTCTGGGTCCATGGACAAGGGATCATTTTTTTTTGTCAATTTTGGAAACTAGGGTTTTGCTCAGTAAGTGAATGTGAAATTTTTGCACATAAAGGTCAGCTTGAAGGTGATTGTAGATCTTCCCCTCATCCAAGAGATGTGAGCATTTGTATGATTAAATGCAGGAGGAGACAATGCCATTACGTCAGTAACCATGTAATGGAACATGTTTATGTTTAGAAACAAGTGGCCATTCTATTACGCCATTATTACAAAATATATATATCTTCACGCTACGAATGCTTCGAATAATACTCCATAAACATGAATTTATAAAACAAGATTCAGAATAGTACTTCTCTAATCATTTTTTACTATTATAATATCACACATAACTTTCATCTCTTTCAAAGTTGTTACTTGAGGCCATTCATCAAATGCCATGTCCATTAACAAAATGATAAAATAATGCGCAGGATACAGTAATAACCATTATTTTGAATCAACCTTATAATACTCGGATACTTTTAGGTTTGATGTGTATCCCATGTATTCGTTATATGGTTCTCCCTCAACTCCAGGTTCACCCAATGGAATGAGAAATACGAGCAAGAACACCCAACGGATATGATGAAAGACATCATGCCAAACAATAATATTATTTATGTAGACCACACTGGTGCATCACCTAAGTGTATCAACTTCATGCATCCTTTAAACGATTGTTAGGTTGTTATGTGGGTAAGGTGCTTTTGTATTCCACCAAGTTGGATCAGTTGCTTAGCTGTGCTGGGTGCTTATGTGTATTAGGTATGTTCCATTTTTGTGAATACAATTTGAAATTGTTAATATAACATTTTATATGCAATTGGATCGTGGTAAAAAACAATTAAAATGTACATTTTTGTCATTATATAATATTGTAATTGTGCATTGTTCTCAAATTTATAACTGATATCTCCATGAATTTGTGCATTGTTGAACTTTGTTGTGTTGACCTTAACCAAAAATTACCCTTCGTTCAAGATGAAATATTTGTTAAAAGCATGGGAAGCTTCTATACCTTATTTTAACACTTGGATTGGGAAGTTTCATCAAAACTATAAGGTGTTTATTGATGTTCTTGGAAGAGCAACTTCGAGAAGTTTCATCAAAATTATAAGGTGTTTATTGATGTTCTTGGAAGAGCAACTTTGATATTTCAGATAGAGGCAAGGATTTACCATGTTTGTTTATGTATTTTAGGTGAATATATGAAGTCTACTTGATTTTTTTTTAGTTGTATGCAAGCTTGCAACATAATTGACAAACTTTGCATATTTGTTAATTTTGGTTTGGATTCACAATAGTGAAGTTTGTTTGTTTTTTATGAGTTAATTGGGGTTTTGGTTTACATTGGGAATGTAAATTACTTATGCAAACTTGCAATGTGCTTGACAAACTTTGCATATTTATGGATTTTGGTATGGATTCACAAGGATCCTTGTGAATATGCATATGGAAATAGTGAAATTCATTTGTTTTTTGAGTTAATTGGGGTTTTGGTTTCCATTGGGCATGGGAATTTTGGGTATGAATTTTGGTAAATAATCAAAATTATTTAATTTTTATCATTAAATTGGGGAATTGGCTTCAATTGGCCAATTACATTGGGGGTCTTGTTTCCATTGGGGTTTTTGTTTCAATTGGCCATAATTTAATTTAATTTGGTTTAATTTTTCAATCTAGGGAAAATAAATTGATGAACAAAGAGAAAAAAACATGAAAAGAAATGAGGAAAATACCTCACAAATAGGAGGTTTATCTAAAGGTGGAGATGGAGGGCTTTGGCAGACCCAAAAACGCGTTCGCCCAGTTGAGATTTTCTCCAACGTTGTCCAATAGCCGTGGGATGAGGAGAAAAAGACGGCCTCGACCTATTTTTTTTTTAAAACAGGCTTTCCAAATCGCGCCTCTGTTTTAGTGAACAAAATTGCACACGTGATTTTGTTCACTAAAACAGAGGCACAATTTGATTAAATAAAATGGAGGCGCGATTTGTTTTACTATCCTAATTGGCATGCCTATTGGCAGCCTTGGGACTAGGCTTGGCAGGTTTGGGATTGCTTGGGATGATTTCGGGATTGCTTGGGATGATTTTTTTTTTTTGGATTAAGAGTGATTGACTTCACTCCGCCATTGCATCTAAAAGGTCCCTCAACTTCTTGCACACACCCATAAAAAAGAAAAATTGTTTAGAATTAAAAAAATATATAAATCAAACTTTAAATAAATACCTTTAATGGACGAATAGACCTTACAATTCCCATTATAAATAGAAGTCTTAACAAATCTTTTAAACAGTATAGTTTAAGAAATTTGATATTATAATATTAAAAAAAAACAATGTTATAGTTTTATTAATATTAAAACAATACTTTAAATAAAAAGAAATGATTATTTTATAAACTTAAAAATAAAACTATATAATTAAGTAAGAAAACTTTATAAATAAAATTAAATATAAATTTAAATAAATTAATTATTAAAACATTATATTTTTGAAATATTATAAAAATTTGATTAAAAACTTAAACCACACCTTTAAAGCTAGTTATAATTGTAAAAACTTTAAAAGAAATAACGAGATTTGATTTGTTTTATATAAATTAAAAATTATTAGATAAACAAAATTTAAAACCTAAATAAAACTTTGAAAAATAATTATTTTACCATACAAACTCTAATAGTATTTTTTTACATAAACCATTATGATTTTGTATTAAAATAGTATGGCTTTGTTACCCAAACAATTATGATTTTGTTACATAAACAATTATGTCTTTTGTTCTTTCCATCCAAATTTGAATGCAACGACAGATATCATTTCATTGAGGGTGAGTTGGTTGGGTGAAATAATCTTCTCTAGTCACCAAAGATTATTACAGGTACCACTGGTCTAATCAAGGAAATATCCATTAAAATTTTAATCTTCGAAAAAAAATCCTTGGGACACCTAGCTTCCATAGAAAATAGTACCATTGCTGCCCAGTGCCTACATCACTAGAACGATGACGCGTTCGCATGACGATGAATGCGTACAAATCCATCGCGCGAAAGATTGCAAGCGATAACGGTCCATAAGGAACATCTTCCTCTTCTCCAAATGCTCTTTTACATAATCAAATCCAAATTGGCCTTCGCTGAGGATGCAATATTTACTTTCGCATTTCTCCGAATAATTATTAAGAGGGGACCCGAAAGACAAGCTCTCTGATAATCTTCTTACACCTGATCTTCTTCCTGTTGCAGAATTAGGAGAAGGAGCGGTGAGGCTGAGATGCTCAATTCCGTGAAGATTGCTATGAAAGGAGAGATGCTTCCCAGACACCAACCTCGATAACGCAGCTGCTGGATTCGATATCGTTCTGTTTCTTTCTTTGTGTACCCAGAATCACCAATGGTTCACGGAATTCTCTGTTCTTCTCCAAACTGTGTGTATTGCTATTGTTGAAGGATTCCCTTTATGCTGATATGAAAATGCAAGGGATGGTTGAACGCAAGGAGTGTAATACGACACAACAATATAAAGGAAATCCAGTCAAAAGAAAAAGTGTTGCATTCGATTCATTTCCTTTCTGTGAAGGTTCCCATTTGCGCACTCATGCAGCGAGCTTGACTAAATCCCATGTTAAGCAACTTTGGTGACCGTAGTAGATGACCATCTGTCCTTCCTAATCATGACCCCCAGTCAATGGTAATTTAGTGGACTTGTAGCGGCCGCCCACACTGCTTTTCCTTTTTCGTTTAACATCCACAAATAGTAATTCTTAACTTTAAGTCAATGGTCACCGCAGAACAAAGGTGGGACTGACCATGTAGCTAAGATGGGTTAGCAATGGAATTTTGAAGGTAAGGATCTTATGGTTATTTGTCATAATGACCTGTTGAGATTATTTCCAAATTCAATATGAAAATAATGATGACACTTATGAAAATAAAAATAAAGATTCTACATTGAACCAGTACTGTATAGGTGGCACCTTGTTCTATTGGTTTTGGCTGGTTGATTGTGACACTAGTTAAAATAAAAAATAATAAAGATTGTGCATTGATGTAACGGCCCGAAATATGCCATTACAACTTACAATCGTTCAATTTAATCTGTGGAGTTTGAAAGGCCACATTTCATATTCACAAAGGCTTGGGAAACGGTGACCAAATTAAAGCATAATATGAATAGCTTGACATAGCTTAAACTTCAGCAAACAATATTTAGCATGTTGTAGAGCATTTAATACTGCTGCAATAATCTGAATAGCTTGACCTAGCTTAAACTTCATGGCAAACAATATTTAGCATGCTGCAGAGCATTTAATGCTGCTGCAATAATCTGAATAGCTTGACCTAGCTTAAATTTCACAGCAAACAATATTTAGCATGTTGTAGAGCATTTAATGCTGTTGCAACAGGCTTGATGACCGTTGAATCTTGATCCATTCAAGATTCAATGGTCATCAAGCCTATTGCAGCAACATTAAATGCTCTGTAGCATGCTAAATATTGTTTACAAAATTTTACACCAGTTTAATGCTTACAATGAAGAAGAAGAACGGCCACATAATTTCAGTGTCATTATATGACAGCGTTGAAAAAGTCATAATAGTTTACTGAAATTTCAAGTTACAATGACATTCTCTAATTCTATTTCATCTATATCTGGAAATCCACTTTTAGCATAGGCAAAACCATAAACATGCACTTTATTATTAGGTTCAACCCATTACAATGAACCTGAACGGTTCTTTGTTATGCAAAATAGTAATGTGCATAACCTCATATACTCATGCCAATTACAATCCACATTGACTAGACTACTAAGTCTCAGCTTCCTATTGTCACATATGGCTCCCTTACCTTCTAGTAAGTCTGGTCGAAGATAAAGGCATTCGATGTCAAAGGACCTGCAGTTAAAGGATGTACATTATTTTCCTTTTACTTCCATGTTTATTCTTTTCCTACAATTTCAGCCATCCATCGCTGTCCATGCAATTTAAAGCTAAAGAAATTGGAAAAAGATAAATAAAGCATTTTCTTCTGTTTTCCCCCTGGTTAATCAAAGCCATGAGAATCATTTTTGTAAACACGACCAATGAGTCATTACTTGATTTTAACTGATCTTTCTCCACAAAGATGCACGTGAATGAAAACTTCAAATTGGTTTTTATAATTATTCTAGGTTCTATGTGAATTAAGATATGAAATTCATGCTTTGGGTTTATATCATAGTTATTAAACCAGTGTTAACCATGCTATGATACCATTGTTAGCCAAAACCAAGTCGACTAAACTTGAGTTTACTGCTCAGTTAATATTAAAAAATAAATAAATATTTTCAGGCCAACCTCTTTTTCTTTTTCACTAGTTGGGTGAGACTTGTCTAATTCCCGACTAGACAAGTTTATAAATTTTGGTCAGAATTTCGACGCGACTAATTTACTTCGACTTACTTGTCGGTTCTATCGACTGATTTTACCTCAACCACTTGTCACCTCTAAGTTGACCACTTCAACCTCTAAGTCCCCTGACCTCTTCAACCTCTAAGTCAGCTAACCTCTTCGACCTTTCAAGTCGGCCAACCTCTTCGACCATGTCGGTTCACTTTGGTTGAGATCTACAGAGTATGTTTCTTAGTCTAAAAGACTTAAGAAATTACAAATGATTTTCAACTGTGAGTAAGATGAAGTAAGAATGGACACATTAACAAATCCAAAGGACTTATAAAACATATATTCAAATATGTAGGAAGACTTGAGTCGACCAATGCACCGTAAAAATATTGTGCGACCAAAGAAACATGCATTCAATCATAAACTATTTCATATATAACTTATGCAGAAATAACAAAGGTATTACAAACTTGTTTGTCCAGACTTGTCGACTCACCGACTGATCCTTTTACAGAGCTTCGGCTCTTCGACTGAATCACATTCACAGAAGCTTGAGCTTCAACTTCTCTTTCTCCTTTCTCACCCAGAGTTCTCTCTACTGTCTAATGTGTCTAGTGACTAACTAAATTTACAATCTTCTTCTTCTATTTATAGGAAACCTAAAAATTGCTTCTACATGAATCGACCGACTCTTTATTAAATACTGTAATAACTATCTACCTAACATATTAGCTTCAGAAATAAATTTGACTGGTTTACATTGCCGAATCGTGGACTCTTCCCTCTTGTTAGACTGACCGACAAGATTTTGATTGATGTAGACTCTGGCAGAGTCGGCTGAGAGTTAGGTACGGATCTGCGAGTGATTAATATTTCCAACACTCCCCATTAATTATGAGCAGATGGGGATTTTTAAAACAAAAATTTACAAAATGTTTCAGAGCTTAGACATGCTCTATTTATGACAGAGTTCACTGTGTAGAACTATTCATTCCAAGATAACTACTTAGATACTGGAAAGTATCCTTTTCCAATGGTTTTGTAAAGATGTCTGCAAGTTGATCTTCAAACCTGCAAAATTCCAAACAAATTTCTTTGTTGTTCACCAACTCTCTTATGAAATGAAACCTTGTGTCGATGTGCTTGGTTCTCTTGTGAAACACATGATTTTTTGATAATGCTATGGCTGAATTGTTGTCGCAGAAGATGGTTGTCATTTCTTGATGGTTATGTGAAAATTCTTTTAACACTCTCCTCATCCAGACAGCTTGACATGCAACACTTGTCGCTACAACATACTTTGCTTCAGCAGAAGACAAAGTTACTATGGGTTGTTTCTTTGAAGCCCATGAAACAACACATGTACCAAAATGAAATGTATACTTAGATGTTCTCTTCCTGTCATCTATGCTGCCTCCATTGTCACTGTCAGTGTAGCCAATGAGTTTAAAAATTCTGAGGTTGAATACATAATACCAAGTTCTTTTGTGCCACTTACATAACTCAGAATTCTTTTACCTGCTTGCCAATGTGAGTCTTTTGGTGACTCCATGAACCTTGAGTTCAGACTTACTCTATACATAATGTCTGGTCTTGTTGCTATCAAATACATAAGCCTACCAACAAGCCTTTTGAACAGTGTAGGATCTACCGTTGATCCTTCATCATCCTTACTCAATTTTAAACCTGTTATTACCAGTGTTTGGGTTGTCTTGCAATTAGACATGTTAAATCTTTTTAAAACTTCACTTGCATACTTTGTTTGTGATATAAAAATACCACTTTCATACCGCTGAACTTCAATTCCCAGAAAAAACTTCATAAGCCCCAGATCAGTCATTTCAAATTCACTTTCCATGACTGCTTTAAAATATGCTATGCCAAAATCACAAGTAAATATTAAATCATCTACATACAGGCAGACAATTACAATCTTACCTTGCTCGTTCACTTTGGTGTGCAATGTCGATTCACTTTCACTTATGTGAAATCCATTTTCAGTGAGATAGGAATCAATCCGACTGTACCAAGCTCTAGGGGCTTGCTTCAAGCCATAAAGTTCCTTTTTCAGCCTATACACTTTATGCTCTTGACCTGGAACTTCATACCCTTATGGATGTTCCACATATACTTCCTCTTCTAGATAGCCATTTAAGAATGCCGACTTGACATCCATTTAACGAACAAGCCATTTGTTTTGTGCATCAATGGCCAAGACTGTTCTGACTGTATCCATGCATGCAACAGGCGCAAACATTTCATTGAAGTCTATGTCGGGTTGCTATGTGAACCCTCTTGCTACCATTCTTGCTTTGTGCTTCTGCACATTCCCATCAACATCTTGCTTTGTCTTGTAAATCGATTTGACACTGATTACATCTTTGTCTTTTGGTACATCAACCAGCTCCCATGTCTGGTTCTTCTCAATGCATTCTATTTCTTCATCCATGGCTTGTGACCATACTTCTTCTTCAACAACTTCTTCAAATGTTAGTGGATCATATATAGGAGAAAATAATGCAAAGAGAGAGAATGAATTAGGTGTACCAACTTCATATATCTCTCGCATACTTCTTGTCTTCACCGGTTCTATTGATGTCGATCTCGACGAAATGCTTGATGGAGTCTATTGTCCTCTTGGTGTGCTTGTTGGTGTAGCTTGAGCTGCTACTTGTGTCGATGGTCCTTGTGCTGAACCATGTCACGGTGTCATGGGAGTCGACGATGTTGCGACCAGTTGACTTGCATGTGGTATTTGAACCATTTCCTCTTCCATATCATCATTGTCAACATTCAACACAATCTTGAAATCTATGTCAACAGTTCCATCCCATGATTCATTCTCGACAAACTGAACATCTCGATTGATTATCACTTTCCTTGTGACAGGATCATACAACTTGTATGCTTTCGTGTCTTCAGAATAGCCGACAAAAATACATTTATGTCCCTTCTTGTCTAGCTTCCTTCTCAGCTCATCTAGAACATGAGCATATGCAGCACAACCAAATTTTTTTTAATGAGAAACACTATGATTCATACCTATCCAAGCTTCTTGGGGAACTTTGTTCTTCACACTCTTTGTCGGACACCGGTTCATAATGTATACAGCAGTTGCAACTGCTTCACCCCAATATTCATTTGGAAAATGCTTGGCTGCCAACATGCTACATGGCATCTCTATGATGGTTCTATTCTTTCTTTCGGCAATACCATTCTATTGAGGTGTATACCGTGTAGTGAATTGTTTCTGTATGCCATGGGTCTTGCAAAATTTTAGAAATTCATTTGAAACATACTCACCTCCTCTGTCGGTCTTTAAGATCTTGATGCGATGTCCACTCTGGTTCTCCATGAGTTCCTTGAACTACTAAAAATAACTAAATGCATCATATTTATGTTTCAAAAAATATACCCATGTCTTTCTGGAGTAGTCATCAATAAAAGTTAGAAAATACTTACAGCCACCAATGGATGATGTCTGCATTGGACCACAAATATCAGAGTGCACAATTTCAAGTGGTGTGTGTGCTCTATAGGACTTTTCGACTAGAAAAGTCTCTCTGTGTTTCTTGCCAAAAATGCAGCCTTCACAAACCCTCTCTGGTCTTTCAATCAATGGTAATCCCTTCACCATATTTTTTGTGTGCAGTAGCTTTAGCCCACCAAAATTCAGATGTCCAAATCTGAAATGCCACAACCAGGATTCATCCTGAACTTCTGTCTGAAATGCAGCTTGCAAATTAGTGTTGCCATTTTCTTTCTTGTCGAGGAGATCGACTGTTTCTTTACTTTCTGCCTTGAATGCAGCTCCTATATTTGTCTTCCCTTTAATGTCGGGAACTATCCTTAATGGAAACAAGCGATTACTTGTCATTGGCACTTTTTCTATCAGCTGGTCGCTTGGACGTTTGTCTTTGATCACACATTGATCATCTTCCATGTAGACTCTGTAGCCTTTTTGTATCAATTGTACAAAGCTTAACAAATTATTTTTTAGACCTTCGACATCATAGACATCAGGGATATACTTACTCTCCCCCTGTCTGGTTAGAATATCAACATTGCATTTTCCTAAAACAGTAACTTGGACATTGTTTCCAAGTGTAACATCAGTTTGAACTAAATTGTCTAGACTGGAAAGAAAATTTAAATTACTAGTCATGTGGTTGCTGCATCCTAAATCTAAGTACCATATGTCATGTGGACTTTCTTGCACAACATTGCATTCGAGTGGAGATGTCGATGCCATTAAAATTGCACTTGTTGAAGTGCTGGTGTTGGTCGACTGATTTGGGCTTTGTCTTCCTTGGTCATATTGTTTCTTCCTACATTCATATGCATAATGACCAAATTTCTTATAGTAATGACATTGGATTTTTTATTTATCAAACCTCTGGCCACTTGGCTGACTTGGGTTCTGATTATCTCCTTTACCACCAACATTTGCAGGACTTTTTCCTTGTCCTCCTCTTGAAGAACTTCTTCCTCTGCCTCTGAAGTTTTTTCTCCCCCTGCCTCTACCATGGCTTATGGATGACTGCGCTACGAATGCACCTTCCAATGATGTCCATGTTCTATTGAGTCTATGTTCATGATTGATGAGTGAAGCTTGTAGCTCATCAATGGTAAATGTCAACATGTCTGTGTGTTCTTACAAGGTCACAACCAAGTTTTGAAATATTGGGGGAAGACTTTTGAGAATTTTTTCAACCACCCTTTGGTATTCTATGGCTTCTCCATGAGATTTTAGTTGGTTTATCAAACCAACAACTCTGGTGTAGAATGTGTCTACATTCTCTGAATCTTTCATGGACAAAGATTCAAAATATCTTCTTAGAATCTGCAATTTGGATGTCCTTACCTTATCCAAACCTTGATAGGCGGTCTCCAATGTATCCCATGCCTTCTTAGCATTAGTTTTTGCTGCTACTCTTGGGAGTATGCTTTCATGCATAGCTTGATGTATATAAAACAGATCTTTTCCATCTTTCTTCCTCTGTTCCCTCAACACATATTTCTCAGCCTGCATGAGATTGTTATATGCTGTCATGTTTGTTGGTTCTGCAAAACCATGATGGACTATCTCCCAGACATCTTGACCTCTGAACAAAGCCTTCATAGTTAGAGACCAATATTCATAATTCTTTCCTGTAAAAATTGGAGTTTGTAATGAACCAGAAGTGGAAGCCATTTTTTAAATTTTTTTAATTAACTTTCCTTATAAAATTGATTTTCCACCTTTTAAGACACGATTTATTTACTAAACCTTGCTCTGATATAAACCTTGCTCTAATACCAGTTAGCCAAAACCAAGCCGACTAAACTTGAGTTTACCACTCAGTTAATATTAAAAAAAAATTAAATATTTTCACGCCGACCTCTTTTTCTTTTTCACTAGTCGGGTGAGACTTATCTAACTCCCGACTAGACAAGTTTATAAATTTTGGTCGAACTTTCGACTCGACTATTTTACTTCGACTTACTTGTCGGTTCTACCGACTTATTTTACCTTGACCACTTGTCACCTCTAAGTCGGCTGACTTTGACCACTAAGTCGACTGACCTCTTCAACCTCTTAAGTCGGCTGACCTCTTCGACCTCTTAAGTCAGGTTGCTCAATCGACCATGTCGGTTCACTTTGGTCGAAATATATAGAGTATGTTTCTTAGTCTAAAAGACTTAAGGGTGATTCCATGAACGTGGGTAACACTTTTTGGCCAAATTTGGCGATGAAAACCTGATTTTTTACTCATGTGCTAGATAGAAGCCCTTGAAACGCATATATGCCATGTGAATTTCGACTTGCAGTAAAAAAACAAATTGTAGAATATTATGTTGCCTTCCCAACGATATTTTTTTAAAAATATTCCGATGTCATTTAATGTGTGAAATTTTGCATTTAATGAACTGTGTGACCTTTAAAATTTGAAGAAGTTAATAAGTGCCTCGTGTCCATCCCCAATAATTTAATCTTACATTAATAATTTAAAAAATATATATACGAGCATGATCTACACAAAATGTATTGTGGTCTGCATATTTTTTTGTTAATTTATTTCGCAATATACAATTATTTATTATTTTTCAAAAGTGACCACATCTGATTTCAGCATCATTTTATACACATGTGTGTCCATCCCATCTTTTCCTTCACTGTTTTAAAAAATTGAAAAACCAAAAATAGCCTTTTGAAGATGACGCGTCGATGTGTGGGCTATGCATTTTTCTGAAATTTTTGGATGTGTATTTTTTACCCTGGGGATTTTTCTTTGAGCTGCTTCGAAGTTGCTGTCAGGTTTTCTAACTGTAAGTTTTAGAACTAATTAAAAAAAAACCATATGAATGTCAAAACCCATGCATGATACCTCAATGGATAGAGGATTCGGTGATGAATCTATCGATATGAACTCTGCTCAGTTGTGTGCCATGAATGGCAGCGTTTACACCCCTAGAAGACACAGAGAAACATTGATTTTCCTGTAAGAGAGATGAATTTCTGTTTTTCAGGCCCTCGATTGAGGTTTTAAATACCTCGATTGAGGTTTTAACCAAAGCTTGATCGAGGGTTTAATACTCGATCGAGAAAATTATAAATAGCTCGATCGAGCTAATACCTCGATCGAGGTCTTGTCTTTGTTAAAAAAACTTACAAAAGTGGTCGAGAATGAAGTAAAGGATTGATGGCATTAATGTCATTTCAGCTACCTTCCTAACACCATTTCCCACCTGAATTCGTAAATAAATTCTATATAAACATAAGACATAAACATCTTACTAATTTTATCATTCACAATTGGCTTACCAGTTTGAAACAATGCTTGTGTTTTAATGCAAATTTAGCATTGTGTATTGTGTATTGTGTTTACATATTGTTGTAGGTGTGAATTTGGATTGTTGATTTTGATCACAATGGGAAGCAAAAAGTGTTGAAGTAAAATATCTAGTAGGAATCAAATCAACACCGAAGAAATAAGAGAGAAAGATAGAGAAAGAAAGAGGAAAAAAGAGCAATCTTGAGAGGAGAAGAAGTTGCAAATCAAGCTATGATGGGAGAATCAAATGCCATTGCTAACAATATTGGTATTTAATTTAAAATTTATGCAATTTCATATTCATAACTATAATTTTTCTTTTTTCCTAGTGATATAGTTCATAAAATTTCATTCATATTTTCCTATAATTTCATATTACATAATATATTTAATTTCCTAGTGTTCTAGTTCATAATTTATATATGTGTGTGTGTTTAATTGTTTATAATGTAAATATAATTTTGTAATTGTAATTTTGTAAATAATTCATAAACTTATATAAATTGTATGTGCATGTTTGAATTCATATATATGTCTTCATAATTGTACGTAAATTGTATAATTTCATATTCATATAATTTTATAAATTGCATGTTCATATATTTAATTTCATAGTTAACTCTAGTTCATAATTTATATATATATACATGGACATGTGTTAAATCAAGTTTAGAATTTATTATAATTTTGTAATTAATTCATAAAGGTATATGTACAGTGTATGTGCATGTATGAATATATATGTATTTATAATTGCAATTAAATTGTATAATTTAGTAAATTTACATATTCATATAATTTCATATAATTTTATAATTTCATATTGCATAATATAGACTCACATATATATAATTTTTATGTAAAAAATTACAAAGATTGTTCTCAATGGGATTTGATTGCACTGGTCATCATTGATTTTAATATTCAATTTTTATTTCATATTCATGTATATGAACATTTTCATAGTGTTCAAATTACAATTTTACATTACACTATGATAATGATGATAATTACATTACAATTACAATTACAAGATCACATTACAACTACAATTACAATTACAATTTTACAATTACATTACAATTTTAATATTTATTTAATTTCATAGTCACGTATATGAACATTTTCATAGTGTTCAAATTACAATTTTGCATGTTACATTAAATAATAATGATGATCTCTAATTACATTAAACAATTACCATTTTAATTTTAAACTTGTACAATTTTAATTTCATATTCACATGTATATGAACATTTTCATAGTGTTCAAATTACAATTTTACAAATTACATTACATAACATATTCAAGCAAAGAGGTAGATATAATATTAGACATGTATATAAGAGTATTTGTAGTACTCCAGTGCAGAAGGAGTTGAATCTAAGTAGCCTTCATCATAAGGAAGAGTAGGAGATGACACAACTCTTCCATATCAACATCCATATCATGAAGACCAAGGTTGACGCTCTATTGGATTCTACTTGACAATACAATCTCATAGAAGCACATTAATATGCATGGATGATTTAACAATGTTCTCAAAGAAACGCATAGACCATGTCAATAAGATATTGCATAGTTAATCTAA
>LPNX010464207.1:77292-112795 GCA_001517045.1 Pseudotsuga menziesii
TTCGTGTATTCTTGGAGGATTGAAAAAAATCGGGCAACATTTCTACTTGCGAGGCTCTCATTTAAAAATTAAACTGGCAGCTTAAACGCTACCGGTTTACAAAATATATATATATAACAAAAAATTAAGTATTAAATAAAAAACAAATTTCAATTTTCTAAATATTTTAAATGCTACCGACAGCATTTTTGCTTGCCAACACACATTGCAAACATACTAGGCAAAAAATAAAAACCTAAAAACATCTATAATAATAATTTTTATTCACTTTTAACCTAACATTTTAAAACTTAATTAAAAAATTAAAATTTCATTTCTATTTCAAAAGACGAGCTTTGAGGGTTACCTCTCTCCTTCGACATTCTGGTGAAAGGGGGTGTGGCTTGCGTGGTCAGTCGGTTGAAGTCTCCGGGGGCGCGGCTGCACGAGCGACGTGTTCGGGGACACGGACGCTCGATCGAGGTAACGGCTCGATCGAGGGATTTTGCAGCGGACTGGATTGTGGCCTCGGGATTTTTAATAATTTTTTAAAAACAGGAAGCTTGATCAAGGTATGAAGCTCGATCGAGGGTTTATCTAACCCTCGAACGAGCTCTTGGTAAACCCTCGATTGAGGTATTGAAAACTTAATCAAGGGTTTAACAAGAGCTCAATCAAGGGTTTAAATGAACCTCGATCGAGCACTTGTTAAACCCTCGATCGAGGTGTTAAAACCTCGATCGAGGGTGCCCTTTTTGCATTTCACCGAAAATCTGTTGCCAAAAATTGTTACCCACCTCCATGGATGCACCCTTAAGAAATTACAAATGCTTTTCACCTGTCAGTAAGATGAAGTAAGAATGGACACATTAGTAAATCGAAAGAACTTATAAAACATATATTCAAATATGTAGGAAGACTTGAGTCCACCAATGTGCCGTAAAACCTGGAACTTTCATGGAGTGAGAAATTTAAGGATTCTTGTTCTTTCACTCAACCGTAATTGTGAAAGACATTTACACAAGTAAATATGGAAATATTGTGTGACCAAATAAACATGCATTCAACCATAAACTATTTCATATATAACTTATGCGAAAATAACAAAGGTATTACAAACTTGTCTGTCCAGACTTGTCGGCTCACCGACTGATCCTTTTACAGAGATTCGGCTCTTTGACTGAATCACATTCACAGAAGCTTGAGCTTCAACTTCTCTTTCTCCTTTCTCACCTAGAGTTCTCTCTACTATCTAATGTGTCTAGTGACTAACTAAATTTACAATCTTCTTCTTCTATTTATAGGAAACCTGAAAATTGATTCTACATGAATCGACCGACTCTCTATTAAAGACTGTAATAACTATCTACCTAATAGCTTAGCTTCAGAAATAAATTTGACTGGTTTACATTGCTGAAGAGTGGACTCTTCCCTCTTATCAGACTGACTGACAAGATCTTGACTGATGCAGACTCTGACAGAGTCGGCTGAGAGTCAGGTATGGATCTATGAGTGATTAATATTTCCAACATTAAATTTGGTCAAATCAACGTCACGACTATGGAAATTCAGAACTTTGATTCTCCTTCTGATTTAAGGAGGTTAAATCCATTCATTTAATTAAGTTCACTTTGGAAAATTAGTAGCCTACATAGATATTCAAGGTCCTCAACAACTTATCTCTTTTTTATATCTAATCCCCACGAATATACTCAACATGTGAACAATAAAGATTGAGCGTGAAGGAATAAAATTATTTTCATTGTTTTTCTCTTTCCTATTTTATTTTTATCTTATTAAATAACTATGAATTATATTGTGTTTTATACTTCTCTTATATATGTATAACATTACAATCTTTTCCGTGCTTCTCCTTAATACAAAAAGTCTGTCTTTTCATTCAAGATACAAAAATACAGCTATTCCCGCCTTATTAAGGACAGAAAAAAGTCTATAACACTATTTCTAAAAAACAGAGTTAAAAGATGCCATCTCATTAAAAAAAAATTAATCAATCATTTAAGTTTACATATAAATGCTGATTGAAAACATCATTCAAAAACTAACTATAACATAATCAAAATAGTAAAAAAGACTTGATTTGTATTTCAAAAGTTATATTTGAGCTATATAGCTCAACAAAAATCATAAAAATTATAATCAAAATGCTCAAAGAGATATTGACTTGTCCTTCAAAAGTTATATTTAAGCTATATAGCTCAACAAAAATCATAAAACCTCAACAAAAGTTATAGCACCGATAAGAAAATGCAAATCTTGTTTTGATAACCAGATTCTAATCATAAAATAACCACTTTTTATATGCAATGATATCATGAGAGATTACAATATGTTTGTATGGTTGTAGACCTATTGACGATAAAGTATATTGTTAAATCACTCCTCGTAATGCCACATGTTCAAACCTCAGACTTAGGACATGATAAACTAAAGCATATGATAAAGATCTATACACAAAACTTTTCACACATTTGTGAATGTTCTTTATCCAACTACATTGTGCTACATGGTGTTGCAACTTGCTAAAATCATAGAACATTTTGTTTTGCTAAGAAGAAGAATAATATTGGTTTTTAGTTTATTTCATATATATATATATATATATATATATGCTTACTGTAAATGATGTATAATTTTATAAATGATTTGTATTTTTAATGTATAATTTGATTTATCTATTTGTTATAATAGAAAGTGAATACTTGGGCAACATTGAAGAATAATGGATATTGAAAAGTGTTAAATTCTATATTGAGTAGTTAAAATCTTTATTTTATATATATAAAGTTTCTATAATTATATTAATAAAGACAATAAAAACATAGCTCTTATAATTATTAAAGAAAGAAAATAAAATAAATTTTAATGATTATTTATTAATAATCTTAAAAAAGTTAAATTTATAAATAATAATTAATTCAAGAATTTAGGAGGGTTCAAATTCAAACTTCTCCATTAAATCTCTATTACATTATCACTTATATTCAACATACATAACCACTTCTATTGAATATACTTTATGAACTTAAATTTAAGATTGCATTTATTTATAGCAATTTTACAACACATTGTTCATTCAAAGTGTATATATAATAAATATCAACATTGTAGGCTAATATGTCTCTTGCTAGTTGGTTTGTGTTATGCTTTTCCACAATTGGGAGTTTAAAGGATTGAAAATGCCTTGGGAGTTGAGAGAATTGAAATTATCTTGATAATAAATAATAGGAAATTGTGAAGACATCATATTCTTAATAAGGAGTATTATGCAAGACAAATGCATATTAAGGAGTATTCAAACTATTTTAAATGAGTTGAAAAAATTTGATAGATGATGTTATGAGTTCAAAGCTTTTTTATAAAAACATTTAAAATAATATTATAAGAGGATTGATGTTAGATTTGAAATACTGTATAACTTAATTTATATGTATTAATAAAAATAAATAAATAAAAATGATTATATAAATAGAGTAAATAATTGTACAATAAAGATGATGTATATTAATCCTTAATTCAAAATAATATATATAAAGAATCAATATTTTATATTTTATATATTTATTTTATTGTGTTGAATGTTGTCATATTTATTTAAATTTTTATTGATTTTTAGTCATAAAAACTTTGTTATATAAAAAGTTAAAGATTCATTTTCTCAAAACAAAAATAACTTATATTTAGAATTATTGAACTAGTATAATCTCAAGACCCTCCTGTATAGCTACATCATCATATGTAAAACAAAAGTTGAAATAACTAGTTAGCAATTTATAAGGACGTGGACTTTCACTAATATTAGAAGAGAGTTTCTCTTTATGGATTAAATTTTGTAGGATTTGGATTAAAAATCAATTTAAAATTAAAATAATAAAAACTTTATCATTCATAAAAGTTGGATTATGATAAAATATCTTTCAAAATTTTAATAATTTTTATTAAAAAGAATTCCTTTGTTACATTAACGATAACAATAATAATGTATTTTTACATAAACCAATATGATTTTGTAGGAGTAAAAAAATTTCTTTTATTATATAAACTATAACATTAATAATATTTTTTTACATAAACAATTATAATTTTGTATTAAAAAATTGTTCCAATATCATTAACAAAACTTCCACCCATCCATCTTATATATTCCACATGTCAAAATTCATTCAACATTTAATAGTAAACTATCTCCCAATCATATTCTACAGCTTGTAGAGTATAATATCACATCTTATCTATCATCTATACAATTAAAATAGTACAAACTATGGGAATGTACACATATAATTACTTATAAATGGAATGCTACACACATATAAGCATCTTAAGAAAATGAGGGAAATAGATATTTGCACCTACAAGCATCCAAAAGAGAGGAACGCAATAGGAATAGGCACATAATAAAGGGTTGCTACTAGAAGCATTTATAAGTAAAGATTGTTATAAAGATGTACTTTTTTTTTCTTTTTCTGTTTTAACCATGGAAAAAAATCATAACTTTATTTCAAAATTACATTCATCATATGATCTACTATCTTTTATAGATCAGTGTCCATTACCTCAATTTTTCAGCACAAAAAATGCTTATTTACAGTAGATAATAATTGATTTCAAAATCAAATTATATCCATACAAAAAATCATCTCATTTTACACTAGAGTCAATGATAGATATTTCTACTAGTATCCATAAAGTAGTATTAACAATATAAAAACTATGTATGATTTATATATCATCTAAATCAATCTTTATCAGCATAAGGCTTTCTCCTTGAAAACTGTCATAAGAAATTTTATCAAAAAACTATCACAATCTGTCCATTTCTCCCAGTCACAAATTGTGTTTTTCACCTTGTCAAAAATTATCCATTAACTGTCAAAAGAAACAATCACATAGATATCAAAAACTGTCACCAGACATTATAAAAACACAGTCATAAGTCATGATAAAACTTGATCATCATATCAAATCTGTCATAAACCTCCAAAGTCACATAACCCCCCCTCCCCCACATCCCAAAATAAACTAGAAAATCTGAAAAGTCTCATATGTATCAGGTCCTCTATACTCCAGCGTTTTCCAATGACCTTCCATCACATTAGTATCTGCATTAGCTAAAACGTCAGCTTTAGAATTCCTTTCACGATATATATGCTTGAAATCAACTTTAACCAGGAAAATAGAAATTCTAATCACCTCTTGAAGGATCTGAGTAAGAAGAACATTATTTATTCTGAACTTACCTAATACCCAATTGATCACCAACTGTGAATCACCAAAAATATGCAAAGTTTGAACCCCCTGTTTTAATGCCAATGTAATTAGCAGTTTTAAGGCTAAAAGCTCAGCAAAGTTGTTGGTGCCTATCCCCAAACCAGCAGAAAAGGCAAAGTAGTGTTCCTCAGATAAATACAGAATTCCACCTGCCCCACATATCTGAGGTACTCCTGCTGCCGAAACATCAAAGTATCCCCAAGGTGATTCTTTGTCAATTTGTTCATTGACAACCATTCTTAATTTCAAAGTTCTGTTATCCAAAGGATAAGCATTCAGTAAACCCAAAACTAAAGAAGTAACCAAATAAGACTTTGGCTGAATATCTTCAAAACAGCATAGATTTCAGGCCTTCCATATAAACCAAGATACAATAACACATTAAGATCTATACCTGGGCTCAGCATGCATAACCCAGTTCTAAACACAGTCTAAAACTGATATTCCATTCCATAAATTATTATATCTTAACTTAGACTCAATTTCTGACCAGACTCTCCTCGTGAATGTACATTCGAAACCAATATGTGAATTAGTTTCAGAGGCCATTTTGCATAGATAACACCAGCTTGGTCCTTCTCTACCTTTTCTACACAGTATATCCCAAGTAAGAGCTTTCCCTAAAAATAAAAACCAGCAATAGATTTTTTTATTTTAGTGGACATGTAAGATTCCATAACCACTTCCACCACCAAGAACTTTCCATCTCATTTCTGTCAAGAATAAGATGAAAATAACCATCTTTAGGTGTGTACTTACCTGTTTTGGAAAGACTCCAAATCAGCTTGTCATCCTCAGTTGTGATTTTAGCATGATTGGATGTCAACAAAGTAACATAAGAATTCCAAATAGTGATTTCCTGGTCATCAAAACCAAAATGTTCAGCATTAAGCCAGCCCTGATCCTGTAGAAATGATGTACCAGTACAAGCAATGTCCTTTAAAACAAAAAAACCCACCGAATGTAGTTTATCAATCATGGAATCAGGTAAAACATGCCTCCATTTGCACCCAAGCCATGGGTCAATGCCAATACATACCTCAGTTCCAGTCCCTATTCTCCATACAAGTGACTGTCCTATAAGATCGAACAACCAAAGAACCGCTTTCCAGCAAATGGATATACCTTTCTTTTTCTTTACATCAACCCTTATCCAATCTAATAAAGATCAGGGTGAAATGTACTTCTGAATTGCTATCTGCACCCACAGTCATGTACCATTAATCAAATTCCATACACTTTTAGCAACAAGAGATTTAGCAAATAAGGTAGGTATTTTCAGGCCCCAACCTCCCAAAGATTTGGGACTGGCCAAGACCTTCCATGAAGACCAGGGTAGACCTCATTTTTGCCAGACCATAAGAATTTGAAACAGATCTTCCTGATTCTATCAACTATTCCCACAGGTACCCAAAAATGCATCTAGTAAACTGGAATGGCCTCAAGTATAGACTTTAGCAAGATGAGTTTTCCACCCTTAGATAACCATCTAAAACTCCAGTTCTTGATTCTCTTTTCCACTTTAGAAATTAGCCAATCCCAATCTTTCAACAGATATCTGCAAGGTTTTAAATGAAAACCAAGATATTTCATACCAAACTGAATTTTATCAACATTAAAAGAAAAAATGTTCTGAATTGAAATCAACTCAGATTCATCCAAACTAGAATAATAAAAGGATGATTTGTCCTCAATAATAATCATACCAGATGCTTTACAAAATACCGACAAGACCTCATATAAAGTTTATAATGATTGATCAGAACCATCAGATACCAAAATAATATCATCCACAAACAAAATATGAGATAGTATAATATTGTTACCAAAAGATATACCCTAAAAAATCCCATTATTTTGGGCTAACAGGATATACCTGCTCATACCTTCTACCACAATCAGAAATAGTAAAGGTGCCAATCGGCATCCTTGTCTCAACCCCCAGCCAGATCTAAAAAATGGGGATGCCACCCCATTAATAAGAACAACAAAAGAAACTGAAGAAATGCTGCTCATCACCCATGTAATAAAAGGTACTGTAAATCCCATTTTAGACATAATTGCCCATAAATATGTCCAATTTACATGATCATATGCCTTTGATAAATCAATTTTAAGCACCACTGATTTCATGCCCTTAACATGGATGGAATGTAGACCTTCCTGAAGAATTCCAACAGCTTCATGTATCTGTCTGCCGGGCAAAAAAACAAACTGTTCTTTAGATATAATTCTCCCCAAAATCTTTTTAATGCGAGTAGAAATGATCTTACCAATGATCTTATATATAAAATTACATAAAGATATTGGTTGGAAGTCATCAAATGACTTAGGAGCATTAGTCTTGGGAATCAATGCAATAAAAGTAGAATTAAAAATAGCTGGAATCTTCCCACTAAGTCTTGTATCTTCAATAACTCTTAACATATCACTTCCCAAAACATCAAACAGTGCTTTATAAACTTCCACCAGGAGCCCATCAGGTCTTAGGCTCTTATCATTTTTACTGACAGACAAAATAGACTGAATTTCTTCAATAGTAACAGGAATCCTAAGTTCTATATTCTCACTTTCAGAAATATCAGAAGGAAAAATATCAGCAATTTCCAGAATTTCAGGCAAATGAATATTGTCATCTTCTTTAAACAAAGTTTCAAAGTGATGAACACCCACACCAGCAATAGCCTCAAATCCCTCAACAATGTTACCCCTATCATATGCTATCTTCCATATAGAGTTCATAAAATTCCTATGATTGGCAAATTTATGGAAGAAAGGGGTATTATCATCACCACAAAGCAACCAGAGAGCCCTACTCTTTTGTTTGGCTTCATTTTCTCTATCTAAAAAAATCTTTCTCCTTCTAGATTCCAATCCACACAGAGTAGCCTTATCCTCATTAGTAGAATAACCAAAACCTAATTTAGTACAAGTATCCTCTAATAATATCTCGATCTCTACTAAATCTTTAGTATCTTGTTCTTTCCTCTTAACAGACCAACAAATGGATACATTTTTAATTCTTTTAAGATTAGCAAGAAATTGAGAAGCAGGAGGCAACTCCAAAATTTTCATCATATACCTTCCATGTGTTTTTCAATAAATTGACCAAATCCTCATTGACTAGCCAATGTGGATTGAACTTAAAAGGAGTATGTAATTTCTTATCATGACCCAAAATCTGTAGAAATACAGGATGATGATCAGAGTCCCCCCCACATCCCACCCATTGGCGAAAGCCGAGCTCAAAGTCCAGAAGATCAACAGAAATCATCAATCTATCAAGGCATTTACAAATATTCTCACTACCCACTCTCCTATTGGTCCAGGTGGGTAGAATCACATTAGGTACAATATCCACTAATCCATGATCATCCAAATTTTTTGCAAAAAAATCAGACAGACAATCACTTCTAGCCCTATCTCCCCAAATCTTAGATAAACCCAAGGAGAAATTCAGATCCCCCCCAAAGATAATCTTAGTACAATTAGCACTCATAAACTCCAGGAGATTGTTCCAGAACCCTTCCCTCTCAACATAAGGTCCATAGATATTTATAAAACAAATCTCCAATTGAAGTTCAGTAGAGTAGAGAGCAACACTCAATCCCGACTCCATTGCCTAGGAGTTCAGGAAAAAGAAAAACCGATTTCTCCAACCCACAAGCAAACCCCCCCGATTTGCCTTTTGCATCCATAGAACAAAAAGTCCATCCTGGTAGTAATAATTCCATATTACCAGCAAACAAAACCCCATCACCCATAGTTTCTTGTAAAAACAGAACATCAACAGAGTGATCAGCCACGAGCCTACATATAGTTATAAAGATGTACCTATAAGATACTACAAAGAATATTCAGTTACATTTACATATATAATCATTCACTCATTACATTGCATTTATGCCAATGAGAAATTTCAAATTAGACAAAAAGAAGTTATGTGACATCTTGTTATTTTTAATTATGATTTGTAGATGTGTATCTCCTTCCCTTTATATTTACACTATCTAAAATCAAATCTATGAGAACCTAACTACATTCCTCACTTCACATAGGTTTAAATTTACATATTTATTATAAAAGGTTAATAAATATATCATTTACAAAATTTATTATAAAAAATTAGTAAACAATTATTTTTCTCCACCACCAATATAACTAACAAACAAAATAAAAAAATATATCTATCCATCTTGAAAGTCATATACATTGTTTCTTTTTCATTTAAAGAAAATATTTCAATGTACTAGCCATGGTGAAGTAATGCTAGCCACAATTACGGAACATTTTACTGAAAAACAACTAATATTCACGACCGGCCTCTCTTTATCGTCAACTTACCACATTTTCTCGGCATCCATACGATTTGAATGTCTTGACTTGAGATTCAAAGTAGTTTTGTCTGTTCTTCTTTAAAGTTAAAATTGAAGTCAAAGTTAGAATGGATTTTGAATGACATCAAACCATCATAAATGCTTGGGTAATGTCACCGTTCGGAGAGATGATAGGAACCAAATAAAGGTGTTGCCAATTTACAGAAAATATAAAAAATTGGATCCATTATAACTTGGTAAGTAAATATTCAAGAACAAAGTCCTTCGTATTTCAGGTTTGGCCTTGTTTAACAATTCTCAAAAACCCGGCAAAACTACATACGAGGCTTTGGTTCTTCCCCGTCCCAATTATTAAACTGTTTGGGAATGCAGCGAGAGATGCAATTTCATTGAGGGTGAGTTCGTTGGGTGAAATAATCTTCTCCACTCACCAAAGATTTATCCTCATTGGGATCAACAACCCATTAATTACAGGTACCACTGGTGTAATCAAGGAAATATCCATTAAAATTTTAATCTTAGAAAACAAAATCCTTGGGACACCTAATTCTCATAGAAAATAGTACCATCGCTGCCCAGTGCCCACATCACTAGAACGACGACGCCTTCGCATGACGATGAATGCGTAGAAATCCATCGCGCGAAAGATTGCAAGCGATAACCATCCATAAGGCCGTTCTGAGTTTGAAGAAACACGCCTTCCTCTTTTGAGCGAGCGTTCTACTACTATTACTACTCCCTTCCTCAGCCTTCGTGGTCAAGTGGTAGCTGCGGAGGAACATCTGCCTCTTCTCCAAACGCTCTTTTGCATAATCAAATCCAAATTGCCCTTCTTCGCTGAGGATGCAATATTTACTTTCGCATTTCTTCGAATAATTATTAAGAGGGGATCCGAAAGACAGGCTCTCTGATAATCTTCTTACACCTGATCTTCTTCCTGTTGCAGAATTAGGAGAAGGAGCGGTCAGGCCGAGATGCTCAATTCCGTGAAGATTGCTGCGGAAGGAGAGATGCTTCCCAGAAACCGACCTCGATAACGCAGCTGCTGGATTCATCGTTCTGTTTCTTTCTTTGTGTACCCAGAATCACCAGTGGTTCGCGGAATTCTCTGTTCTCCTCCAAACTGTGTGTATTGTTATTATTGAAGGGTTCCCTTTATGCTGATATATATGAAAATGCAAGGGATTGTTTGAACGCATGGAGTGGAATACGACACAGCATTGACAGCAATATAAAGGAAAAAGTCTTGCGTTCGGTTCATTCCCGGTCCGCGCACTCACGCGGCGAGCTTCGTCTTATCTGTGACTAGGGAGTAGGGACCATGTTAAGCAACTTTGGTGACCGTAGTAAATGGCCATCTGTCCTTGGTGATCGTGACTCCCAGTCTACGATAAGTTGGTGGAGTTGCTTTAAACAAAAGCTAACAGTGGCCGCCCGCACTGGTCTTACTTTTTCGTTAACATCGGCAAATAGTAATGCTGGAGTTTCGGTCAATGGTCGCCGCTGAACAAAGGTAGGACTGACCATCACCGCTTAGCAATGGAATTTTGAAGCTAAAGGTCTCGTGATTAGTTGTTAAAATGACTCGGGTGGTATTATTTTTAAATTCAACATGGTTAGCATAGCATAGTTATAAGTAAAGTAAAGTGGATTGTGAAGGTGGATAAGTATAATTAATTATTTAGTTTTATAAAAATAGTTAACTATTAAATAAAAATAAAAATATATAGTTTTATATTTTTAGTTTTATAAAGATAGTTAACTATTAAACAAAAACTAAAATATATAATTTTATATTCATTATTCATATCATATTGTTAGAGTTAATAAAAACATAAAATAAATAATGTTTAATAAACAAAACAAAACAAAAATACTTTTTGAAATAACAAAAACAAATTGCTACAGGTACACCATTTTTTAACTAAAGTTTATTTAAATTTTAATCAAGATGTATTTAAGAATAACAAGATACCACTACCATGAAATGAATTTTTATTGTATATTAAAATTCAAATTTGAGATAATATCTAAATCTCTATCAACATAAAAAATAATAATAACACTAAATAAAATGAAAAATAAAAAATTGACCCCTCCTTCTATTGAGTGATTTTGGAGGGTTGATTATGACACTAGTTAAAATAAAAAATAATAAAGGTGTATTGATGTTTTAACCCATGTATAGGTGGTACCTTCTCAGGGATTATCATCAAAGCATAGGATTGCTTGATTTGATGGATACGATGGGAGCGATAATTGGAGCGTTATGGGAGCGATAATGGAGGTTTAAACACAGAACGTACACCTGGCAATAGAGTTAATGAAGCTTTATTGCTTTGACGATGATTGCGGTACATCTGGCATGGTGTCGGGTATCAAACCTTTTTGTAGTGATGTTATGTTCTGTACGCTATAGTACTTGGTAATCTTGTTGATAGCCACATTTTCTTGGCTGAACTTGGTGCTTGATTTGATTTTTTGGAGTTCGATCTGGTGACGGGCATCATTAATTTGAATTTTTGTTGAATGACACGTTATCCTGGCGATGAACGCTGTATTGAATGCTCTGTATTTGTGGGGTTGTGCATAATCTACAGGGACTAAACCTTTCATTTGTTTCTCTTACTATTTGGCGGTTGTTTTTCCTGCGACGATGGTTTACATGTGCTATGGTTTTCCTGTGCTTTGGAGGTATTTTCCTGTGACGACAGTTTTCCTGGCTGATCTTGGTGCTTGATTCGACTTCTTTGGAGTTTGATCTGGTGTCGGACATCATTAATTCGACTATTTGTTGCATGGCATGTTTTCTTGGTGATGAATGTTGTATTCAATGCTATGTATTCGTGGGGATTTGCATAATCTACAGGGCCTAAACCTTTCATTTGTTTCTCTTATCCTTCGGCGGTTGTTTTTCCTGCGACGGTGGTTGACATGTGCTATGGTCTTCCTGTGCTATGGATGTATTTTCCTGTGACGACAGTTTCCCTGTGCTATGGCGATGAATGTTGCTCACCTGGTATGGTGTCGAGTATCATTTATTTGATTTTTTGGTACTATTGAATTGAATTGCACTGTTCGTGTTTTTACTTGGGTGAAATTGCTGAGTATTTTGGATGATCTTGGTGCTCGATTCGACTGTTGGGAAATCTTTTTATTAATATCTCCAGGATTGTTTTGGTTTGGTGACGGGCTGATATTATCGTTCTGTATTTGAGGGGATTTGCATACTATTCTGGGTCCATACCTTTTATCTGTTTTGCGTATCCTTTGGCGGCTGCATCTTCTTGTGACGGTGTTTTTTCATCCTGTGGTCTTTGGTTACAGGGGTGTGGGTTGACTCTATTTCTGATATGTCTCCGCGGGATGCAAAAGCATTAGCGCGCTCTCCTCGGAGTATTTGGGTGTTTAACTCCTCGAGGGTGATCCCTAAAAAGGATTCTGAGCTTTGTTTGAGTTTTCCTCCACCGGGGCTGGGAAGGGTATCTGGTGAGCAAAAGAAATTAGATTTTTCCTCTAATGGGGTCTCTGATGTAAATTTGATGGCGTCGGGCGTTAATTTGGATGCGGCTTATGGGTTTTCACCCCCTGTGCCTGGTCAAGAGGATATTGTTGCGCGGGTTTCTTTGGATATGGATCTATCTTTGAAACCTTCTGTCAAGAAAGCGTCCCCTTCGTTGGATAATTTTTTGATAGCCGATGAACCTGAGGTTCTCATTGATTGTGGGGTACCTGATAAACCCTGGGATGGTTCTCTACAACACTGTGCATCGAAGAAGGTTTCAGTGATGAAAACTCGGAAATGTGTATGAAAACAAGAGAAACCCTTGCTTCTGGTGGTGGGTGAGGATGTTCCCTTGAACGAGATTGTGCTTACCAATGCACTAACTCTTGTGGGTCGGTTTGGAGGGAGAAATATCAATGCAGAAGGTATTCATAGATGGATAGTTGATTCTTGACTTCCGTTGGTTAGTCTTTGTCCGAAGATTTTTATATTACCCAAGGGCTGGCTGGCATTCAAGTTTCAAAATGCTGATGATTTGGATATCATTCTGAAAGGTTTTTGGAAATGGGACAATTCAGGTCTATTTCTTAAGCGTTGGACGCCCTTATTTGATCCCCGCATTGAGAGGTATGACTCTATTCCTATTTGGGTTAAACTGCCTAATCTGCCTTTCGAGTTTTGGTCTGTGGAATTCTTTATGATGTTGGGTAACACACTTGGGACATTTCTTGAGGCTAATGTGTCTTTTTTAGAAACTGGTATTTGCTATCTAGGGAAAGTACTGGTCCTTTCGGACATGTGCAATGGTCTTACTGAAAACATTGTCATCAAGAAAGGAGAATTTGTTTTTACTCAGCCTTTAGATTATGTTGGTTTTCCCTTTCGATGTAATCGATGTCACTGTTATGGTCATCTTTTAGACCAATGTCATTTACCTTTCTTGAAGAAACAGACGTTGATTGCTCCCAAGTTCAAATTTGTTTGGCGAGTCAAGAAATCGTATGTCCCTGATGATTTTTCCTTTTCCCTATTTGTTGGTTGGGAGGGTTTTTCGCCTTTGGATTCTAATATCGTTTGTGAAAATACTAAAACTATTACCCTGGAGATCTGTAAAATTGCTGAAACTAATGACCACGAGATCTGTGATCCGATACTAAAACCTTTGAGTCTGGCTTCCTTGGTGGATCTTGAGGAGGGTACTTTATTCAGTAAAAGATTGGAGGTTGGAGTGGAACATTTGGATAATTATATTGTGGGTGACTCTAGTCTCAGGGATTTAGGTTTTATCTCTCCTATCAAGGTTTTGAAGGGTACTGGTTCTGGATATTTTCTTAGATCTAGTTCTAAGGTATTGGTGGATCCTATTTCTTCTCTTGGTAGTAGGAGATTATTGACTACTAATATTTTTAGTGAATCTAGGGAGGGTACTGAACTTTTTGTTGTTTCTGGGGCACTTAGAGCAGTGGATGCCTATTTTAGAGTTCCCTTATGATAGTGATGACTCTTAATTGTAGAGGTTTAGCTAGTAAACCTTAAAAACTAGCTATTTGTAAGCTGGTGGCTGATCAGTCTGTTGATGTTTTGTTTCTACAAGAAACTATGGCTGATGGGGTTCTGTTTGCTAGTAATATGGAATTTTTATTGCTTGGTTGGACTTTCTGTTCTGTGGATGCTAAAGGCAAATCGGGGGGTTTGCTTGTGGGATGGAGAAATCGAGTTTTACATTTCTTGAATTCTTCGGCAATGGATTTGGGATTATATGTAGCTCTCTATTCGACTGAACTTAAAATGGAGTTAGGTTCTTTTAATGTCTATGGACCTTATGTTGAGAGGGAAGGATTCTGGAACCAACTCTTGGATTTTGCGAGTCTTAATTGTTCCAAGATTATTTTTGGTGGGGATTTGAATTTCTCCATGGGTTTATCTGAGATTTGGGGTGATAGGGCCAGAAGTGATTGTTTGTTTGATTTTTTGCAAAAATCTTGGATGATCATAGCCTTGTGGATATTTTGCCGAGTGTGATTCTACCGACTTGGACCAACAGAAGAGTTGGGACTGAGTACATTTGTAAACATTTGGATAGATTGATGATTTCTGCTAATCTCTTGGAATTTGAGCTCTGCTTTCGTCAATGGTTGGGGTGTGGGGGGAACTCAGATCATCATCCTGTATTTTTACAAATTTCGAGTCATGACAAGATTTCACATAGTCCTTTCAAGTTTAATTCTCACTGGCTGGAACATGAGGATTTGGTCATTTTATTGAAAAATACTTGGAAGGTGTATGATGAAAATTCTGATATGTCTCCTGCATCTCAATTCTCTGCTAATCTTAAAAGGATTAAAAATGTTTCTATATGTTGGTCTGTTAAGAGAAAAGAATAGGATATTAAAGATTTAGTAGAGATTGAGATTTTATTAGAGAATGCATGCACCAATTTTGGTTTTGGTTATTCTACTAAAGATGATAAAGCTTCTCTATATGTGTTGGAATCTAGAAGAAGAAGGATTTTGTTGGATAGAGAAAAGGAAGCAAGACAGACGAGTAGAGCTATCTGGTTATTATATGGTGATGATAATACACCTTTATTCCATAAATTTGCTAACCATAGGAAATTTGTTAATACTATATGGAAGATAGCTGATGATAGGGGTAATATTGTCGAGGGATTTGAGTCTATTGTTGGGGCAGGTGTACAACATTTTGATACTCCGTTTCAAGCATATGAGAATCTTCATTTGTCTGAGATTTTGGAAATTGCTGACAAATATCCTTCTGATATTTCTGTAGCTGAAAATCTAGAACTTATGATTCTTGTTACACTTGGGGAAATTCAGTCTATTTTGTCAGCAAGTAAAAATGACAAGAGTCCTGGACCTGATGGGATTCCGGGGGAAGTTTATAGGGCACTTTTTGATGTCTTGGGAAGTGAGCTGTTAAGAGTTATTGAAGACTCGAGACTTAGTGGAAAAATACCTGTTGTTTTTAATACTACCTTTATTGCATTGATTCCCAAGACTGATTCTCCTAAGTCATTTGATGACTTCATACCAATATATTTATGTAATTGTATATATAAGATCATTGGTAAAATCATTTCTACTCGTATTAAAAAGATTTTGGGGAGAATTATTTCTAAAGAACAGTTTGGGTTTTTTCCTGGAAGACAGATACATGAAGCTGTTGGAATTATTCAGGAAGGCTTACATTCTATTCATTGCAAGGGTATGAAATCAGTGGTGCTAAAAATTGATTTATTTAAGGCATATGATCGTGTAAATTGGATTTTTTTATGTGTAATGATGACTAAAATGGGTTTTTCTGTATCTTTTATTACCTAGGTGATGAGCAGTATTACTTCAGTTTCTTTTGTTGTTCTTATTAAGGGGGTGGCTTCAAATTTTTTTAGATCTGGCTGGGGACTTTGGCAAGGATGCCCTCTGGCTCCTTTACTTTTTCTTATTGTGGTAGAAGGCTTGAGCAGGTATATCCTTAATGCACAACACAATGGGGATTTTCGAGTATCTCCTTTGGTAACAATATTACTCTATCTCATATTTTGTTTGTGGATGATATCATTTTGGTATTTGATGGTTCTGAACAGTCATTATCAACATTATATGAGGTGTTGATGATTTTCTGTTGAAAGCATCTAGAATGGTTATTAATGAGGGCAAATCATCTTTCTATTATTCTGGATTGAATGAATCTGAGTTGATTTCAATTCAGAACATATTTTCTTTTAATGTTGATAAAATTGGGTATGGTATGAAATATCTTGGTTTCCATCTAAAACCTTGCAGATATCTCTTGAAGGATTGTGATTGGCTCATTGCAAAAGTGGAAATGAGGATAAAAAACTGGAATTTTAGATGGCTATCCAAGGGAGGAAAACTAATATTGGTGAAGTCTGTACTTGAGGCCATTCCAATATATTGGATGCACTTTTGGATACCAGTGGGTATTCTTGAAAGAATAAGGAAGATTTGTTTCAAGTTTTTATGGTCTGGTAACAAAGATTCTACTGGTTTACCTTGGTCTTCATGGAAGGTTTTGGAAAATCCCAAATCTTTGGGAGGTTGGGGATTAAAAATTCCAACATTATTTGCTAAATCACTTGCTGCTAAAAATGTGTGGAATCTGATTAATGGTCTTGGAATTTGGGTCCAGATTGCAATACAGAAATATATTGCTCCCTTAACTTTATTAGATTGGATAAGGGTTTTTGTTAAGAAAAAGAAGGGCATATCCATTTGTTGGAAAGCAATACTTTGGTCATTTGATCTTATTGGATAGTCCCTTGTGTGGAGAGTTGGGACTGGAACTGAGGTGCGTATTGGCATAGACCCTTGGCTTGGATGCAAATGGAGGCATTGTTTACCAGACACTATGATTGATAAACTTCATAATGCTGGTTTTTCAGTTTTGAAGGATATTGCTTTCCTTGGTACAGTATTACTTCAGGATCAAGGCTGGTTGAATGCTGATTTATTTGGTTTTGTGGACCAGGAAATCATAATTTGGAATAATTATGTTGCTTTGCTGATATCCAGTCATGTTAGAACAACTACTATGGATGATCAGCTGGTATGGAGTCTATCTAAAACAGGTAAGTACACTCCCAAAGCTGGTTATTTTCATCTTATTCAAGATAGGAATGAGATGGAAAGTTCCTGGTGGTGGAAGTGGTTATGGAAACTTAAATGTCCACTAAAATAAAAATCTACTGTTGGTTTTTATTTTCAGGGAAAACACTTACATGGGATATCCTGTGTAGAAAAGGTAGAGAAGGACCTGGCTGGTGTTATCTTTGCAAAATGGATTCTGAAACTAATTCTCACATTGGTTTCGAATGTTCATTTACGAGGAGGATTTGGTCTGAAATCGACGCCAAGTTAAGATACTTAAATATTTGGCATGGTATATCAGTTTTAGACTGTGTAAAAGAACTGGGCTTTGAATGCTGATATCAGGTATAGATCTTTACCTGTTATTGTTTCATGGTTCATATGGAAGGCTAGGAATCAATGTTGTTTTGAAGATATTCATCCTAAGACTTATGTGGTATCATCCTTATGTTTGGGGTTACTAAATTCTTATCCTTTGGATAACAGAGTTATGAACATTAGATTGGTTGTTAATGAACATATTGACAAAGCATCACCCTGGGGGTATTTTGATGGCTCGACAGCTGGAGTGTCACAGATCTGTGGGGCTGGTGGTATTCTGTTTTTATCAGATGAACACTTTTTCACATTTTATGTTGGACTGGGGATGGGTACCAATAACTTTCCTGGGCTTTTAGCTTTAAAGTTGCTTATCGTTTTGGCTTTAAAGCAGGGGGTTCAAACTATGCAGATTTTTGGGGATTCACAGTTGGTGATCAACTGGGTATCTGGTAAGTTCAGGATTAATAATATTCTTCTTACTCAGGTCTTGCAGGAGGTGATTCGAATTTCTGATTTCCTTGTAAAAGTTGATTATAAGCATATTTATCGTGAAAGGAACTCTAAAGTTGATGCATTAGCTAATGCAGATGTTAATGTGGAGGAAGGGCATTGGAAAATCCAGGGGTTTAGAGGAACTGAAACTTATGAGACTTTTCAGATTTTCTAGGATTATAGTTGGGGGGGGTGAGTCATGAGACTCAATGGTGTTTTATGCTGACAGTTTTCTTTTGATGGCAAATGATACTTTGTGACAGTTATGGTTAAAGACTTATCTTGACATCTTGACAGTTATTTTTGAAGGATTTAAACTCATATTGGTAACAGTTTTGGAGGATATTACTCTGTGGATAAAGACTGAGTTAGATGACATATATACTTTATATAGTCTTTGAAGATCATGGATTACAGGCTGATGTTTGTATAGTTTTGAAGATCAAGGGTTAAATGATGATATACTTTGATGATTGTAATGTGAAAAAACTACTTTCTGTTTAACTTACAAGATACAACTTTTGTTGATTGTAATTTCACTGTTTTTGATATTTTATGGATTGGATATAATTTGCTTTGTAATCAATTATTATCTACTGTAAAGCATTTTTGTACTGAAGAAAATGAGGAAATGGACACCGATCAGTAAATGATAGTGGATCATATGAGGAATGTAATTTTGTTGTTAATAAGGTTACGATTTTTTTCTATGGGAAAAAAAAAAGTGGCACCTTCTCCGATCGATTTTGGATGGTTGCTTTGCTTTATAGGAATAAAATAGCAGCTTCTATTTTCTTTACTATGTTCATAGGTCATGGTTTATTGGCGATCGTTATGCACCTAGATAACGATTACAAAGGTTTCGAAAAAGAATTAGAGAGGATAAAGAATATACATGTAAGGATGTACAATGTTAGAAATGCTTAATTTAATGGTGTATATTGTAATTTATATAACATTTATTATGTTTGTGATATATTGGTTTTGTTTCCCTATATTACTTCAATCATATTGTTTAATTTTGAAATTTGCAAAGTTAAATTTTGGTAAATTTTTTTTTATTTTACCTTAAAGTTTGTAGCGAGGTCTCACTTGACATTTGTCTCTCGTACGTCAGCTCGTCATGATTGTGTTGTTGAAATCTAGAGTAGGGGTTCCACAGCTCCATGACATTTGCTCATGTTGTTCCAGTGTTGGTGTGTTCTATGACGACCAGGCTTCAAATTTGAAGCCTTGAATGTTCTTCAGGACCTATTTTAATCTTCATAGAAGGGCACAACAATTTTTTACATGCAAAAGAAACTTAATTTTGTATCAAGCCCTTCAATAATGAAATTGACCATTATTTTGCAACTTTGCAATTGAAGGGCTACTCCAAATTTTGCATATCAAACTTTTAGATGGTTGAGAATCGATGTTTAGGAAATCGAAGGCATAATCTCAAGCAAGTCTGCTACACATTCTATTAGCATTATTTATCAAAATTTAAATCACAATGAAACTTTAAATCATTTAAAATTAATTTTGAATGCCAGGACAACAACAAAGGTAGAATCCCAAGGGATTCTGCCACACATTCCATTAGCATTATTTATCAAAATTTAAATCACAATGAAACTTTAAAACATTTAAAATTAAGTATAAATGTTATTGCCTTGTTTGATGTACTAGCTTCTTCCATCCAGTTGTCCAATGTTCAACTACGAAAACATCCATAACACGAAGCTTAACTTTCACTACCACGGATAATTTATGGACCCAAATACGATGAACTTAGATCTAAATTCATACCTAGATAAAATTGTGCAACAAACTTAAGTCTCTTATAAAGTCAATAATGAATTCTCATTCAATTTTTAACTAAACAAGATTGTACAACAAGATATGGATGGAATATCGACTCGATATCGATGTTTTTATAATTACTTTTTGTTCAAATATAAGTTCTTCTATTTTATAAAATTTATTAAAATTGTAATTTTGCAGTTTGGATTTATGAGTAACTATATAATTAAACTAGTATTAATTACATTTATGTAGGCTATTATTGTTAAAAGGGTTAATATGATCTAATTAGTTAAATTCTTATTTTCTAGCATTGTTGCATTTGGGAACAAGACTTAAATTCTCATTTCCTTGGATCATACAATCATTGCATTTTCATTACTAATCTTCCTTTCATAATAACATCCCCTTTCTTGGGTTTGTGCTAGGGAATTTTCTTCATCATTGTAGGCTAGAAGCCATTAGGATATTATGCAAGCCTTCAAAATTATGCTCCACAACCTTGTCTTCTTTCAGGGTTTGAATCCTCCAAAACCATGCTTGCAAATCCATCTGTAGGTTATTGTATGCAACAATTATCACTTGTTGGATGGGACGTGTGCTATAATGTAAGGTGGTTTCACTCTAGCCATGGATTCATGATTTCATCAACTTTGGTTAGTTTGAGAGTCTAGAGGCTTGGAGCAGAATTGAATGAGACTAGACATTAAGATATAAATGGAGGATAATGGTACAACAAGATTGTCAAACTATGAAAATGGTGTGTGCGATGAGTGGAAGACATAGTTACACACCATTTTGATATAGTCTATCTATGTTGCTATTTTTGGTTAGAAAACTTGTCCAAAATGATCCAGAGATTCGAACGAGAAAACTTCTCAAAATAAAGTGATTTGACAACTCTTTCTCCTAGGTTAAATTTGATGGAGAATTTGTACGATATTAACAAATTTGATCCATAAGCGCCATGATTTTATACATTTCATTAGAGGAAATTTGGGGTCTAAAATGGGCCTTATAAGAAAACGCGCCAACAATAAATTTTGTGAGTTGGAATTCAAAAACCAATAGAATTTCAATAAAATAAGTCAACCATAATGGTTGAATTGACATATTTGTCATAAAAAAAAACTACTTTTTTTGTTCTTGTTTTCGACATATCTCCTTGTGTTTTTACTCAAATTTATCAATATCAAGTGAAATTAGGGGTATTCTTTAATATCCCATGAACTAAGGCGTTATGACATAGTTTTGCTAAGTGAAAACCCTATGTCTATGTGTAACTTACGTGAAAAAGTAATGTATTAATAGAGAATGCAACCACATAATCTGGAATTAAATTGTGAATTGTATGATAAGAAATTAGAATTAGAATTCATCATTTTTTGCACTAGCTTATAATTAATGTAGTTGAATGATTGGAATCAGGGGATATGGATTTAGAACTATGTTCAATCAAATGGTTATTGAAATTTGGAAATGTGATTATGAAAGTGGATTTGGAAATGTGGTTAATCAAATGTTTATTGGATTTTGAAATGTGATCATGAAAGTTGAAATTTTGGAGCTTAAGTGGTTTTAAACATTTAAATTTTGTTTATCATTATTATAATTTCCAAACTCGTCAACCCTGCTTAAGTTGTGCCTACTTCCACCATCACCATTGAGTCTTGAGTCTATTTCAATTTCATATTTATACCTTGTTTCATGTTTTAGTAATGCTAGAGTTATAATAATTAGATAGGGGGAGGGAGTTCATGCCAAGGCACATATAGCTTCTAGATTCAATCGAGACTCTACAGAGATAGATGATTAGTTAGGAAAACATGCTTAGTCATCAAGGATAATGTTGGAGAAATTACCTTGATTACTTTTCGATCAGTATTTACTTCATTACTGAGAAGTGAGACATGGGTATTTATACTAGTAAGTGAGACGATGGCTCACTTCCTCTTTCATTGGGTTTGTAAATCGTTGATATGGATACTTGACTAAAAGAGTTCATCTATATATATCGAATGGCTCCAATGGTATTTAAACATAAATGAATGTAATTCTCAAAGGGCCCCAAAAGTCATAAGAGGAAAACTTGCCTTTTGGTTTGATATCACAATTAGTGTTTGCAAGAATCATGATTGACTAAGCTTGTCGTTTGGCCTATGAATTTGGATTCAAGGGGAAGAGGTATCTTGAACTATTCCTACCAATTCAAATTGGAATAACTCTTCACCCTTGCCCAATTTGAATCCACTATCGAGTTGAACCCTTGTTCAGGTTGTTTCCACCATCATGCACCATAGACACTTTATTAGGCTACTTCCACCCTTTGCTACGCTATTAATTCATAAGGGATATGATTCTTTAGACTCCAAGGGTTTTTACAACGCAACGGAAGTACACATCCGCCCTAGAACCATTAGTCCACCACGAATTTGCATAAGTGTACATCCTCACTACAGAGAGAAAAGATACCTTTGCTAATAGTCTTATTTCCAATAGGGGAGTATGTCTCTCCTTTAATTCAAAGACTTGAATGGTCAATCATTTATATTAAATGGAGTTTTTTTTCTTGTATTAGTTTATAACTATTTATTTTCTTCTTCTTGGAAATGACTGAATTTCGTTATTGAAGTGATTAAAGTTAAAAATATTGGTATTCATGAACATATTTTTTAAGTTTACTCCATCTTTTGTTTTTAACGATCTCTATGTTCAATGGACATTGTATAGAATGTATTTCATTTTCATTCAACCTTGTTTTTTGTACTATATTTTTTACTACTTTCCAAGTTAATCTTGAATGGTTATAAATGTTTTTCAGTTGGTTTCTTCATATTGCTGGGTATTTTTTTATGTTTCTAAAATTTCTTCTATATGATTTCTAGGGTTATTTGAGCTAAAATTACTTATTAAAAACCATAAAATGGTATTAAAAACCATAAAATGAAACAATGCAAATTTTGTTACTATATTGAGAAATTTGATTACATTTATTTGAATAGATAATGAAATTTTAATATATCCTACATTTTCAAATGAAAAGAATAATTTATTTTAACATGTCATCATTGAAGGGTAAAATATATCATAGCCCTTCATTCTATCAAGCTCCTTAAGCTGGAAGCCTTAATTTTAAAAATGGACATGATTAAGGCCTATGATCAGGTGTGTTGGACATTTATGCAGCTCATTCTTCTCCAGATTGGACTCTCGGTGAACACCGTTAACTGAATCATGCAGTGTGTATCCATCGCAAACTTTGTGGTCCTGATAAATGGCACACCATCAAAATTCTTCTGTGCAATTTGTGGACTGAGGCAGGGGTGTCCTTTATCTCTAGTTTTGTTTTTATTGGTAGTGGAAGGTTTGAGCCTGCTTGTTCACGAGGCTAAACGTATTGGTCGGATTCGTGGGATCCACATTTCGTCAACATTTGCACTCACTCATATTTTATTCGTCAATGATGTAGTGATTTTTGGCCATGGCTCACTCACAGAGTGGAGACACTTGCATGATTCTTTTTGGCTGCCTCTGGTATGTTGATCAGTGTGTCAAAATATTCTTTTTTGATGATTAATATAGAATAGGCTGTGATTGATTATATGGAGGTCATACACCCTTATAAGGTAGATATGATTGACGTGGGTTTCAAGTACCTGGGGTACTGGCTGAAGCCACTAAACTATAGGGTTGTGGATTGTTGCTGGCTCTTGCAGAAGTTTGATAGGAAACTTCACCATTGGACTTTTCAGTTTTTATCTCTTGGGGGTCGACTCATCTTACTCAAATCGGTTCTTAGTGCTATATGGGTCGATTGGTTTGCACTGGTGAAGATTCATGGATCTATTATTCACGCTATTAGTTCATTGATGGAAAATTTCCTCTGGGGTGGTTGTGATGGGCAGTGTTGCATTCACCTGGTAAACTATGAGATGTTATCTCAACCATACTCTCATGGGGGATGGAATATCTTAAATATGGATTGGTTCAGTCAGGTGATGCGGATGAAGAATCTCTGGAGGGATTTGATGGGTAATGGTATATGGAGCAGGGTTATTAAAGCCAAATATATAAAAACCCGTTCCATTACCTCTGAGCTTATCCCGATTGCAGATTCGGGGTCCATCCATATTTGAGCCCACTTAAGATCCTGTTACATCTTCTCTTTCCATTCCACGCGGGATATGGGGCCATGGGTTATATTTGACCGGCACCCTTACCCGTCGGTCAAAAAAAATTACGGTTTTGTTTCTATAACCACCCTGGCATACGACTTCCAATAAAAAATTGTACCCTTCATCCATCAACATGATTTTAATATTGCAAGGAAACCATTTGAATTCATTACATTGGTGCATTTGCATTCTCCACGAATATCTAAATTGAACTCAATGAGTCAACTTGTCTGGGTGTATAAGTACTGTTCATCCAATCCACTAAAGGTATTTTTTATCGATGATATATATAACAATGGAAAATTTCCTTTTGAAAGATAGGAACTTGATTTCTGAAGTTAAGTCTAGATCATTGATCATGTAAACTTTGTCAATCATGTAAACTTTGTCAACAATCTACTAGTTGGTGTATTTATTTCAAACTTGTGTTAAAGACCTCTTGATGTTGAAAATCCACACGGTTCATATCTGAGAGTTGCAAAACCTACAAATAATACCCAAAAGGATTTATATTTATAGAGAAAAAAAATCCTTCTTACCCAACGAAATTAAATCTCAATGTTTCATCAATGAATTGCATAGTTTCAACTAGAAACATAGGGTAAGAAGTGTCTGGGGATAAATTGTATAATTCCAACTGGCTAATATCAGGTATATTGGTGGGAGTTGGCTACTCTCTAGACCATTTGCACCTTTTCAGGCATGTTTGGCCGGAATTCGACAAAACGATTTGTTGTTGAAAATGAGATTTTCCAGTGTTAAAATTGCAATTTTTATTGTAAAAATGGATTCAACACCCTCAATTACCCTTGGGGCACCCAGTTTATGAAATTCCAATCACTGAAAACTACCCTTTGAACAATTTTCGCCGGATTTTGACCATAAAACTCACCGGTTTTCAGATGCAAATGGTTGAGAGTTTAGCTCACTGCATATTGGTGTAGTAGCAGCCATGAAGCTATTAAATAAAGTGTAACTAGTGTGAGGCAGGTTAGGTCTCTGCAGTGGGTTCACATTAAAGAATAATATGGGCTCCTCATTGACGGGAAAAGTAGGTAACCATCACAGTAGCATACTAAAGAAATTGTGATTCCCGCCAGCACCAGTGGCATTAGGATCGTTCGCATAAGCACCAGTGTAACACAGAATAGGGAATTTTTTTCACACAAATCCTCATTTTTTCAGAATAGGGAATGTTGGCCAATTTTGCTCTTTTTTCATTTATGGTTGCCATGATTACTGTCCACTTTTAACCACGAGTGCATTACTATCCACTTTGTTTTAGAAATAGTCTACATACAATAGAAAAGAAGAATGTCCAAAAACTTTCTTTCCTAGTTAGCTACAACCAAGATTCCCTTGGCATATAAACAATATATGATTACAGAGAAATAGGAAGAAAATAGTAGCATGGGTTTAACACACTTTAGATTCGCACATATAAATCATTATAATTGCAGTTTATAGGTTTTATAAAAAATATGTAATCTACTATAGTAGGCAAGCATCTGCTAGTTTACCCTAATCTCAGGAACACGAATAGGTAAAGCTATCTACTCTTGAAGAAGAAATGAAAAAAACCTACATGTGCAGAAGAAAAACATTATAAAAAACGTAAAAAGTATTGTATACTAAAACTGTCTATGAGTCCACTGTCCCAAGCTTGAGCCCTCAAGCCATTGTGTAGTGCATTTATAAAAAGAACAAGTTTAATTACACTTTACTTTTAATAATAAGAATCTATCAGGTGGGAATCTGGGATAAATCCTTTCTACCATAAAAGAACATGACTCATAAATAAAAGTTCCCTAAACTTATCCACCGCCTAGAAGACATGTAGGCACGACCATTTTGGTCAAGGATAATCAAGTCCAATAGAAGAAAACCCTAGTTGTTTGGATAAGTTTTCCTATCTAGTCAGTAAATTGCTTGGAACACTGTTTAGAAATTCATTTGAAACATACTCACCTCCTCTGTCGGTCTTTAAGATCTTGATGCGATGTCCACTCTGGTTCTCCATGAGTTCCTTGAACTGCTGAAAATAACTAAATGCATCATATTTATGTTTCAAAAAATATACCCATGTCTTTCTGGAGTAGTCATCAATAAAAGTTAGAAAATACTTACAGCCACCAATGGATGATGTCTGCATTGGACCACAAATATCAGAGTGCACAATTTCAAGTGGTGTGTGTGCTCTATAGGAATTTTCGACTAGAAAAGTCTCTCTGTGTTGCTTGCCAAAAATGCAGCCTTCACAAACCCTCTCTGGTCTTTCAATCAATGGTAATCCCTTCACCATATTTTTTGTGTGCAGTAGCTTTAGCCCACCAAAATTCAGATGTCCAAATCTGAAATGCCACAACCAGGATTCATCTTGAACTTCTGTCTGAAATGCAGCTTGCAAATTAGTGTTGCCATTTTCTTTCTTGTCGAGGAGATCGTCTGTTTCTTTACTTGCCTTGAATCCAGCTCCTGCATTTGTCTTCCCTTTAATGTCGGGAACTATCCTTAATGGAAACAAGCGATTACTTGTCATTGGCACTTTTTCTATCAACTGGTCGCTTGGACGTTTGTCTTTCATCACACATTGATCATCTTCCATGTAGACTCTGTAGCCTTTTTGTATCAACTGTCCAAAGCTTAACAAATTATTTTTTAGACCTTCGACATCATAGACATCAGGGATATACTTACTCTCCCCCTGTCTGGTTAGAATATCAACATTGCATTTTCCAAAAACAATAACTTGGACATTGTTTCCAAGTGTAACATCAGTTTGAACTGAATTGTCTAGATTGGAAAACAAATTTAAATTACTAGTCATGTGGTTGCTGCATCCTGAATCTAAGTACCATATGTCATGTGGACTTTCTTGCACAACATTGCATTCGAGTGGAGATGTCGATGCCATTAACATTGCACTTGTTGAAGTGCTGGTGTTGGTTGACTGATTTGGGCTTTGTCTTCCTTGGTCATATTGTTTCTTCCTACATTCATATGCATAATGACCAAATTTCTTATAGTAATGACATTGGATTTTTTATTTATCAAACCTCTGGCCACTTGGCTGACTTCGGTTCTGATTATCTCCTCTACCACCGACATTTGCAGGACTTTTTCCTTGTCCTCCTCTTGAAGAACTTCTTCCTCTGCCTCTGAAGTTTTTTCTCCCCCTGCCTCTACCATGGCTTATGGATGACTGTGCTACGAATGCACCTTCCAATGATGTCCATGTTCTGCTGAGTCTATGTTCATGATTGATGAGTGAAGCTTGCAGCTCATCAATGGTAAATGTCGACATGTCTGTGTGTTCTTCCAAGGTCACAACCAAGTTTTCAAATATTGGGGGAAGACTTTTGAGAATTTTTTCAACCACCCTTTGGTCTTCTATGGCTTCTCCATGAGATTTTAGTTGGTTTATCAAACCAACAACTCTGGTGTAGAATGTGTCTACATTCTCTGAATCTTTCATGGACAAAGATTCAAAATCTCTTCTCAGAATCTGCAACTTGGATGTCCTTACCTTATCCAAACCTTGATAGGCGGTCTCCAATGTATCCCATGCCTGCTTAGTATTAGTTTTTGCTGCTACTCTTGGGAGTATGCTTTCATGCATAGCTTGATGTATATAAAACATATCTTTTCCATCTTTCTTCCTCTGTTCCCTCAACACATCTTTCTCAGATTGCATGAGATTGTTATATGCTGTCATGTTTGTTGGTTTTGCAAAACCATGCTGGACTATCTCCCAGACATCTTGACCTCTGAACAAATCCTTCATAGTTAGAGACCAATATTCATAATTCTTTCCTGTAAAAATTGGAGTTTGCAATGAACCAGAAGTGGAAGCCATTTTTAAAATTTTTTTAATTAACTTTCCTTATAAAATTAATTTTCCACCTTTTAAGACACGATTTATTTACTAAACCTTGTTTTGATATAAACCTTGCTCTAATACCAGTTAGCCAAAACCAAGCCAACTAAACTTGAGTTTACCACTTAGTTAATATTAAAAAATAAATAAATATTTTCACGCCGACCTCTTTTTCTTTTTCACTAGTCGGGTGAGACTTGTCTAACTCCCGACTGGATAAGTTTATAAATTTTGGTCGAACTTTCGACTCGACTAATTTACTTCGAATTACTTGTCGGTTCTACCGACTTATTTTACCTCGACCACTTGTCACCTCTAAGTCGGCTGACTTCGACCTCTAAGTCGACTGACCTCTTCAACCTCTCAAGTCGGGTGACCTCTTCGACCTCTTAAGTCAGCTTGCTCAATCGACCATGTCGGTTCACTTTGGTCGAAATATACAGAGTATGTTTCTTAGTCTAAAAGACTTAAGGGTGATTCCATGAAGGTGGGTAACACTTTTTGGCCAAATTTGGCGATGAAAACCTGATTTTTTAGTCATGTGCTAGATAGAAGCCCTTGAAACGCATATATGCCAAGTGAATTTCGACTTGCAGTAAAAAAAAATTTGTAGAATATTATGTTGTCTTCCCAACGATATTTTTTTTAAAATATTCCAATGTCATTTAATGTGTGAAAATTTTCATTTAATGAACTGTGTGACCTTTAAAATTTGAAGAAGTTAATAAGTGGCTCGTGTCCATCCCCAATAATTTAATCTTACATTAATAATTTAAAAAATATATATACGAGCATGATCTACACAAAATGTATTGTGGTCTGCATATTTTTTTGTTAATTTATTTCGCAATATACAATTATTTATTATTTTTCGAAAGTGTCCACATCTGATTTTAGCATCATTTTATACACATGTGTTTCCATCCCAACTTTTCCTTCACTGTTTTAAAAAATTGAAAAACCAAAAATAGCCTTTTGAAGATGACGTGTCGATGTGTGGGCTATGTATTTTTCTGAAATTTTTGGATGTGTATTTTTTACCCTGGGGATTTTTCTTTGAGCTGCTTCGAAGTTGCTGTCAGGTTTTCTAACTGTAAGTTTTAGAACTAATTGAAAAAAAACCATATGAATGTCAAAACCCATGCATGATACCTCAATGGATAGAGGATTCGGTGATGAATCTATCGATATGAACTCCGCTCAGTTGTGTGCCATGAATGGCAGTGTTTACACCCCTAGAAGACACAGAGAAACATTGATTTTCCTGTAAGAGAGATGAATTTTTGTTTTTCAGGCCCTCGATTGAGGTTTTAACCAAAGCTCAATCGAGGGTTTAATACTCAATTGAGAAAATTATAAATAGATCGATCGAGCTAATACCTCGATCGAGCTCTTGTCTTTGTTAAAAAAACTTACAAAAGTGGTCGAGAATGAAGTAAAGGATTGATGGCATTAATGTCATTTCAGCTACCTTCCTAACACCATTTCCCACCTGAATTCGTAAATAAATTCTATATAAACATAAGACATAAACATCTTACTAATTTTATCATTCACAATTGGCTTACCAGTTTGAAACAATGCTTGTGTTTTAATGCAAATTTAGCATTGTGTATTGTGTATTGTGTTTACATATTGTTGTAGGTGTGAATTTGGATTGTTGATTTTGATCACAATGGGAAGCAAAAAGCGTTGAAGTAAAATATCTAGTAGGAATCAAATCAACACCGAAGAAATAAGAGAGAAAGATAGAGAAAGAAAGAGGAAAAAAAGAGCAATCTTGAGAGGAGAAGAAGTTGCAAATCAAGCTATGATGGGAGAATCAAATGCCATTGCTAACAATCTTGGTATTTAATTTAAAAGTTATGCAATTTCATATTCATAACTATAATTTTTCTTTTTTTCCTAGTGATATAGTTCATATAATTTCATTCATATTTTCCTATAATTTCATATTACATAATATATTTAATTTCATAGTGTTCTAGTTCATAATTTATATGTGTGTGTGTGTGAGTGTGTGAGTGTGTGTGTGTGTGTGTTAAATTGTTTATAATGTAAATATAATTTTGTAATTGTAATTTTGTAAATAATTCATAAACTTATATAAATTGTATGTGCATGTTTGAATTCATATATATGTCTTCATAATTGTACGTAAATTGTATAATTTCATATTCATATAATTTTATAAATTGCATATTCATATATTTAATTTCATACTTAACTCTAGTTCATAATTTATATATATATACATGGACATGTGTTAAATCAAGTTTAGAATTTATTATAATTTTGTAATTAATTCATAAAGGTATATGTATAGTGTATGTGCATGTATGAATATATATGTATTTATAATTGTAATTAAATTGTATAATTTAGTAAATTTACATATTCATATAATTTCATATTGCATAATATAGACTCACATATATATAATTTTTATGTAAAAAATTACAAAGATTGTTCTCAATGGGAGTTGATTGCACTGGTCATCATCAATTTTAATATTCAATTTTAATTTCATATTCATGTATATGAACATTTTCATAGTGTTCAAATTACAATTTTACATTACACTATGCTAATGATGATAATTACATTACAATTACAATTACAAGATCACATTACAACTACAATTACAATTACAATTTTACAATTACATTAAATTACAATCATTACATTATTACATTACATTTAAAATTACGTTACATTACAATAATTACATCATTACATTACATTACAATTTTAATATTTATTTATTTCATAGTCATGTAGATGAACATTTTCATAGTGTTCAAATTACAATTTTGCATGTTACATTAAATAATAATGATGATCTCTAATTACATTAAACAATTACCATTTTAATTTTAAACTTGTACAATTTTAATTTCATATTCACATGTATATGAACATTTTCATAGTGTTCAAATTACAATTTTACAAATTACATTACATAACATATTCAAGCAAAGAGGTAGATACAATATTAGACATGTATATAAGAGTATTTGTAGTACTCCAGTGCAGAAGGAGGTGAATCTAAGTAGCCTTCATCATAAGGAAGAGTAGGAGATGACACAACTCTTCCATATCAGCATCCATATCATGAAGACCAAGGTTGACGCTCTATTGGATTCTACTTCACAATACAATCTCATATCTAAGCACATTAATATGCATGGATGATTTAACAATGTTCTCAAAGAAACGCATAGACCATGTCAATAAGATATTGCGTAGTTAATCTAAACAAAAATCAATTTCCTTATGTAACATATTAACTCTAGTAGAAGAAGATTGAAACACTTGTCAATATGTTGATCATTAGTCCGAAAATGTAATTTTCCTCCATATTGAGTCTAATAACAATCAATTTATCCTTCCACGTCTTGAATGTGCATCATACATTTAGTAACATATTCTCCTTCCTTCATGTTCAATGTGTAGGACTAATTCCTAAGGTCATTCTTTTCAAAACTGCATGCCTTATATCAAGGAGACAATAAGAAGAGGAAGGGAATATAACAAAGGAGAATTCAATATGGACACCTTATTAGTTATGAAATTCTATATCTACGGTAAGCATTTAAAAATAGGACAGATTAAGATATAAGAGGTCACCATTGGTTAAGACCTACAAGGTCAAGCAAGGAAAAACTTAGAACACTATTTTGAGTTGGTGTGGGTTTGCTTGTGGCATATTTGGCCCAATTTATACAAGTAGATGGTTTATGTATGTAGAAGAAAAGTTGGATGGCACTAGGAATCCCTTCTATGAGGACTTCAACAACAATATATGCCCTCATTCTGCCACATACAATGTGTTCATTCTTTGTTTTTGTAAGGAAGGCATGCTCGAAGACTTTAACTCTCAAAGTAGATCTTGGGTGCATTCTGAAAAATATATAAGAAAAAATGAATCTAATTGTATAAACTGATAAGATTTCAACATCCAAGTTGAAACCAAATAGACCTATGAGACTATAACATAAACCAAGTGAATCAAGGGTATTAATATAAACTTGAACATCATTGTATTCTAGTATATGATAATGATGATAATTACATTACAATTACAATTACATTACATTGCAATCTTGTACAAATGACTAGGAATCATACTTAATAACCTAATTTACTTAATAACATCTAGATTGGGACATAAGTCTCATCTGCAACAACTGTGGGAAGTACTTGGGCTTTTCCCTAAAACTCATTATGAGGAGTACCACAAGAACCCCGAAGTAGCTGGCCAATGAGAGGACCTGCCAAGCGAAAAGGGAAACGACCCCTACTGGATTGACTAGATTCCCATTTGTGAGGAAAACCAAAGAGTTGTTGTTTGTGGCCAAGCAGTTAGCAGTTTTACCTGCTCCATGAAGTGAGGGGTATTGCCCCAATACTCAAGCCTGAGACAGCCTTGGTGGCCAAGTGACTACCTTTTAGTCATTAGGAAGCCGATTTAAACCGAGGTCCATATTCATCTCCAGTTACTACTACAGCCACCATTGTTTGCATTTATTTGTTAATTTGTTAACAAACAATGGCAATATATGACAAACTTAAAATAAAATGTTATTCAAGCTTGTATAATTTATTTGCTAATTTTTTAACTAACAATGGAAATATGATAAGTAAAATAAAATGTTATTATTGAGCTTGCATTTATTTGTATTTATTCCTGAGCTTGTAAATTTATTTTTGAGTTTGTATTTGTTTATTGCTAGATCCTGGTCAGTGATCACAAGATCTTGCACCCTTCGATTTCTCAAGAGTAATTGGGAGCTTCAATGACGTTGGAATGGCTGCTAATTGTTTAAGAGGGTTGGATGATGCCACTCAAGAAGAGTTCGGGAACCTGACCCTTGATCAGACAATCAGAGAGCATGTTAGTAATATAATCAAATTGTACTTTGAACGACAATCAGTGATTACATAAGCTCAAATCCTACATGGATTGATAAAACACAAAAAATTGAAGCGTGCCACAAAGTTGTTGGGTTTTAAGGATGTTAAAAATAAAAATGCATGTGAGAATGTAACAAAAAATGTAACAACTGCAGTATCTGCATTTGGAAAGTCAAAGAAAACTGATATCAACGCTGCTCATAGGGAAATTACAACTGCTATTGTGGCACGAAGCACCTCAAGAAATCGAATGGTCGCAACAATGTCAAAGCTGCTCCAGTAGGTTTCAAGAAAAACAGTGCACAAATACACTAAATTGAGGGTAAATATAGATGAAAACGATGAAGCTACTTGTTGGGCTCTTATATGCAGAGAAGCATATAAAGATAGGATGGAAGAGGGCGTCAGAGAGAAGGTGGTAGAGTATTGGGACAACCATTCTCGTGCTATACCAAATCGAAAACATGTCCTAAGACAACGTTCTGGCAGAGGCATTTATAAAGAGCATTGAAAGCATGTTATGGAGATGACAGGAGTTGCTTTGTTCGAGGAATTCAAAGAATCAAATCCCAGTGTCCAGATCTCATTTACCATGTTCAGTAAGATGAAACCGTGGTATATTAGGCCGGATACGATTTGGGAGACTTGTTGTTGTCGATACCACATTGAATTCCAGTTATACTACGACACATTTGTGGATTTTTGCAAAAAACATTGGGATGGTGAACTAGCTCCTCACATAGTGTGGGATTTTATTTCTATGATACTATGCAATAGGAATCCTGAAAATATGTTTTTCAATAAAAGGTGTGTAGGTGGGAGAAAATTCCATGAATGTGGTGATTTGTCCTTGTTCCATAGGAAGTTTCCTATCGATCCAGCACACCCTGGATTGTCAGGTATCTTAGTTAAGTGGAAGAGATATGAGTATGTCTCCATGAATCCATCATCTTCTTCACATGTTCCATCTAAGAGGATCGACTTGCTCGAGGATGATATTCCTATTTCAGAATTCATGGACAAGTTTCAAAGTCAAGTTTACAAATACATTAAACACTCCCACAGGTCTAAGTGGAAAGCTTTAGAATTTAAGCATTCTCGTGAGGTTTTTGAGCCAAGAACAATCCTATCGGTGGTAGACTTTGCTGAGAATTACACATTTGCTCCTCAGAGAGAGATACAAAGTGAGTATTATCACTCTGACCAGGTGTCCATCTTTGTATATGTATTATATAGACATGCTCAGGCGAGCATTGATGGTAGGGATAGCACTCCTCAGTCACACGATGTGATCAAGGAATATCATTTTTATGTCAGTGATGATCGTGAGCATGAAACATTGTTTGTTCAACACTGCTTTGGGTTGATTTATGATTCATTTAAAAAGAATGGGGTGTGATTTACAGAACACTGGATTTGGTCAGATGGGTGTGCGGGGCAGTTCAAATCGGCATGCTCAATTTATTGGTTGATTTGTCTTCACAAAGAGACGAGAATTTGACACACCTGGAGATTTTTTGAAATAGGGCACGGAAAGGGTGAACATGATGGTGCAGGTGCATGCATGACACGAGCACTTCGGAGGTACCAAATGAGTCATAGTGCATCTCAACTCAAGTGCTCAGCAGAAGCAGTTGATTGGTGCACACAAAATTTGGGTCACCAAGGTCATGAACAAGCAAGGTCGGTGCGTAGGTATGAAAAACCAACAACTTAATTGGAATTTAATAAATGTGTTTGTATTATATATGTGTGTGTGTGTGTGTGTGATGTTTGTTATTCGATGTAGGTTTTTTTGGGATGTTTCCCTTGGCGATGTGAATAGATCCATGCCATGGTATTGTGAGACCATACCTGGTATGAGAGAACTACATTCAGTTCATAGTAAAGACATGGGAGACATATTTTCCATTGAAACGAGGAAGTATGCATGCTTCTATGAGTTCTGCATTGACGCCAATGGACTGGGGGTTGATCATTGCGTGAACGATGCATATGTCAAACAATGGAAATATGTCCCTCTTAATCCAAAGGGGGCACATTTGATTCCGACGTGGCACACACTGACGAGGTAGTGGTTTCACTAGATCATGATTGGGTTTCTAATTTGGTTAAGCAAGGTACATGATACTTGATTGAATGTTTAAGTCTCAGTACACATACATACATACATATATATATATATATATATATAT
>LPNX010464223.1:0-47266 GCA_001517045.1 Pseudotsuga menziesii
ATTGAAATTCTATTGGTTCTTGAATTCCAACTCACAAAAACTTATTTTGGCACGTTTTCTTATAAGGCCCATTTTAGACCCCAAATTTCCTCTAATGCACGCTCCCTCTCCATCGACCTCCAACGATTCTAACTGCTCCATTTCTCAAGAAACTTCCTCGACCGTGCCTCATCTAAACCAGTTGGACCCTGCAAGGACACACTTCAAAGCCATGACATCAAGCACACCGGACGCATGGCTGAAGCTTCAATTGACATGGAAAAAAGGGGTAGAAAGATGAAGTGGGTATGCAGAATGACAACGAACAACAACAAATGTCGACTCCTCCCCCCACCGAAGAACTGCACCAAGACCCTGAACCTCCTGTCTTAGGGGATGAATATGAATACTTCAAGTCATGCCCTATTGTTGAGGAACAATGGCAAAAGTCGTAAGGCCTAGGATATTCATTTTCTCTTCTACGTTTGTTTCTTTCTCTGTTATCTTGTTAGTTTATGAAACAACTTTGTTAATTTTTGACAGTAGGAACTTGGTTTCCCACACTAAGGGAAAATACTGGACAAGTGTCATGGAAACTCTAATTGTACTATTTTTTGTAATTTAATATATTTTTTTGCTACTTACAAAAAAATCATTCTTTTGCCGAAAATTTTAGGGGAGAACTTTGGAACAAAGACTTGTGCAGAAGGTGTTTGGAGCAACTAGATTATTCTGAAGATCGAAATTTTCCAGGTATGGCGAATGAAAGAAAACTCTACATAGTAAAAAATTTACGTAAATATAATTGTTGATATTATTATCTTATTTATAAATTAAGTAGATTTAAAAAACAAAACTTCATATGTACCTTTAATGTTGCAACCCGTCTCTTCTCGATGCTTCTTTTCGCTTGTTGTGGCTAGAAAATTTTACATTAGGGTTTAAATCGCTCTATTGTTTCACAAAATATAATTTCACGTTTTAGGGATTTTAGATTTGTTGAATTTGTGAATATATATAGAAATATTAGGGCAATATGGGGGAATTATTTGGATAGAATATGTAACCATGTCCGCCCTCAAAAGTTTTTTATTTTTTATTTTTGATTATTTTAGTTTTTCGAAAGAAAAAAATGCATCAAAATCAGTGTGTATGGTTTTCCAAAATGCAGCGGTGCGCGTATCATTATAGTGCACCACTAATAACACACAACACATAAATTTTTCTCGTTTTTTTGTTTCTCAGTTGTATTTTATTGTTGCGTTTATAAAAAATAACAAAAATAATGGTAGGAACTTCTCATTTTTTATTTCCATAAAATGATAAATACTTTTTGGTCGTTCACAGTGCACTTGTGTTGGTATAACACATCGGTTCATCTTAGTTGTTGTAACTCACCAGTGTGTCTATGTTTATATACGCACTGGTGCATTTAATTTTATAAAACACACCGATTTCATACTTGTTTTCTATTTTGAAGGTCTTTAATTTATTTGAATAATATATAAATAGCTTCTGTATTTAATGGTCTAGGTTGTTTATTGATAAAAAAGCATGATATGAGTTCAATGAACAAAAACTTTAGTCAACGTGGTGGAAGCACATCCAGGATTAAAAAGAAAGCAAGTGGTTCTAATTAATTTATGTATTTAAATTAATTTCTTGGAATTATTTGTAAATTTCACTAATATGTATTCGTTAATGTTTGAAATGAAGAGCTAAAAAATGAGGAAGCTAGATAAAATTCTTACCAATCTAAGTCCAGAAGAGCGTAAAACGTTGATGGGAAGGTTGTAGATGGATGAATTAGGGGAATAAAAAAGAAGTGAATATGAATTATTTCTTCAAATTTGAGTAATAATGTAGTTATGATTATCCCCTAATATGTTTCAAATAATCTAATACACATATGTTGAATGTTATGTAGGGACTGATAGCAACACAAGTCAATTTCATCATAAGATTTTTTTATGGAAGATGCAAATGACGATCAATTGGTTCTTAGCTCATGTGTAGTGGTGCTGGAAGTTAATAGAAGGCGAAAATAATTTTATATATTATGAGGGATATAGTGGAAAAATGTACAGACAAACTTTTCACTTACAATACAAAAACCAATCAAATGATTCAAAAAATCATATCATATTTAAAATACAAGAGGCGTTCCCATAGCAATGGTCAATGATACTTATTAGACTAGTAATAGCAAAAACATACAACAACAAAAATGAATCATTGGAAAAGTAATATTCCTAAACATGTTTATGTAGAATACATATGTATAGCTACTAAAAAGCATCATTACTTCAATAGTTTTAACTTTGCTATATTATTTATTTTTTCATATCAACAGAAAAATTGTGTAATGTTGTCATTTTACATTTCCAGGAAGATTATGAAAATCCCAAAGGATGAATGAAGAGATATGCGAAATGTGCGAGTAGGGGTGTCCAAAAAAGTGTACAAGGATATGGTAAAGGAAATAGACATAATTGGATCGCAAGAGGATCCATCTCCACTACAATGTGGTTCAAATAAATGAAATCACTGATTTTTAGGATTATGTAAATCTCATTAATTAATTCAACATTAAATATTCATTTTCAATTGTTTTGTTATGCGTAAATAAAACAAAATGGAACCCAATCAACACACAAGACAAGACAACAAGGAATAAAGGGGTTGAAAGCAAAGTTTGTGAGTATTTGTGATTCCCTTATAAAAAAATTAATATATTATAGTGGTTGTGATTTGTATATTTGATCCTTTTGGTTTTCATTGTCAATCCTTGGATCTTTTCAAACATGTGTTAACATACAAAGAGGAACTATTAGAAGAATTGATTGAAATTGGGTTAAGAAAGGGTTGTGAGTATATGTTGGTGTATTACAAATTAATTGTGGATTTTATAAGTATCTATATTGTTTTACTTCTCTCATTTTATAATTAATAAAACAACAAAAATTCTTTGTATTGAATCTATGATTTGTGAGGGGCATAAAAGTTGCAGGAAACAAAGTATGGAGTGGAGCCAATAGAATAATTTTTTATACATGGCATGGGATATGGTTTTGAAGAATGTGTACCATTCATGACTCAATTATTACGATGTAGGTACACCACTTTTCAATTTATATTCATGTATACTGTCTATTTTATTTTTAATAATTCCCGAGAATGTAGATACACTCAATGCACTATGTTTTTATGTTTGCAGATGGAAGATGAAGAAGAGGAAAACAATCACACCAAAGAATTTTGTTTTGTCCAAATAACTCAATTGATGCAAGTGGATCGAGTACCGTTAACAGTTCCAATGAAGAATGATGATCTGTATTTAATTTTGATGTTAATGTAAGTCGATGTAGCTTGTTGTATGTTTTGAAATATTTTTTTGTGAAAATAAAACATTTCGATAATAATGTATTGTACATATTATCTAAATTGAAAAACAACATGTTACCAGTAAGTGTAACAATTACTTACATGTTGACATTTTGATTATTGTTATCTCTAGGTTGTCTTATTTTGTATGACAAAAGCAATGTTATTGATGTATAATAAATAAATAAAAATTATTCAATTGCATTCTTTAATGTTATTGTCAAATGTTACATGTGAAACGGTACATTGGTAATAAAATGCATGGATGATTAAATATTACAATAGATGTTTTCATCTATGATATAAGAAATTAATCCAAAAAATCCCAAATTAAAATTGAAATGAATAGTACTATACAAAATATTTCAATTTAAAATAAATAATGTAATATATATATATATATTACTACAATGTCAGTGGTTGTTGTTCAAAGAATCATATATTTTGATAATTAATGTCGTTGCGGTGCGTTTCCATGAACACTAACAAAACTCATAAACGTAATCATTAAAATGGATATATTTGGATGCAATGTTAGTAACCATTGTTCAAAGAATCATATGCGATGCTTTTGGTAATCGATGATGCACAGGAACATCTACCATAATCAGGCACATCGATGTGTCTACCTTAATAAAGTGCATCAGAGCATTTTCAAAATTTACATGCACGAGTGTGGTTATGTAAATTAAACACACAATTGATTTTTAAATTAAAGATTATCACTTTCTAGATGGAGTCACTGGTGTGTTTTCATTTATTTTTCGTACTGGTGCATATCATTGGTTTATACGCATCGATGCATATCATGGGTTTATACACACCGATGAGCTCATCTTAATCGACCATGTCGACAAAGCTAAAAAATAAATTTTGTATGGTGCGTATTATGAGACATATTCCATCGATGCGTTTGTTATGTACTAAAGCATCGATGCTTATAATCGATACACGAGCATGCCTACGGAGTTGAAATTACATTATTTCCTATGCTCTTTATGTTTGAATGCACCTGTCCAAATACTTTACATTGTATAGCACCGGTGCATTGTGTTATGAAACGCATCGATACACCTATTTTGAACAAAACACACCAATAAAAAAAATCTGCTAAAACATATGTCCGTCGAGTTTTTTTAATTATAAAATTTATCCGGTATGACCTCCGTTAAAACATTAGCTACCATTGGCGGAGGTTGTAGCATAGGTTTTTTAAACTTTTTTTGCCAATCTTGTAACATTAAAAGCCTCCACTACATGGGTTTTTCCTTGTAGTGTTTCATAGGTACTTCAATGTACCTTAGGAACACTGTCGTCACCAAGAATAAAGATCTCATTATCACAGGGAGCAAGTTTAAAGAAAATTGCTTGCTTACCAATCATATGTTTGGTACCCCCCAAAATCAATATACTAAACATATTCAGATGTAGAGATGCCAGTATGAGAAGCCATAAAAAAATAATTAGTGATAGCATTAAAAAGGAAAAGGCCCTGTAACAGAGGTTATAACAAAGGTTTTTGGTGTTACAAGATTGGTCAAAATTATAAAATAAAAATTTCGCTACAACCTCCACCAATGGTACCAGATGTTTTTACAAAAAAATATTATAACTTGAAAAAACTTAGCAGTCAGAGGCTTTAATGAATTTTATTATTATCAGTGCACTTTATTGAAACAAGCACATCGGTGCTAAACAACTAAATATTCGTTGGTTCATTTAAAATAAATATATGCACTGGTGAGTACCAAAATTTGAAAGCATGATATGCACCATTTATAATACATATAGCATCGATGCGCACTAAAAGTTTAAATGGAACTGGTGCTTTATAAAAATATATGCACCAATGATTTATACTAAAGTTAGCTATGGTGCTTACAAACTATTATAAACATCGGTGCCATGCTAACTATTACAAAACAACAATGATATAAGTGAAGGAAAACACATCGATAAAGTTGACCAATACGTTGACTATTGATATTTTTTAAAATTTAATGGTGCAGTTAATATACAATGGTGCACCTGGGCATAATTAAAAAAAACATTGATGCATGCAACAAGTATTATTTTCTTTGGGTCTCTATAATTTTAAGCACGTTGATACTACATTGTCTCAAACACAATGGCGTGATTGAAATGATCAAAAGAGCCGGTGATTATTTTTTGTTTGGCGAATAGTGACTATTGACATCACACTGGAATATCTATATTTTATTTTTGATTTGTTTAATTCCATTATTCATCATAAATTGAGATATTTTTTATTGTAGTATTCATTTGAATTTTATTATTGTGTTGGATATAATGTTTGGATTAATTTGTTATATCATAATTTTTCACAATTATTGTATATTTAATCATCCATAAATTTAATTAGCAATGTAACATTTCACAATGATATTATAGAATGCAATAGAACAAATTTTAGTATTTTCTTATATATTACTAAGATGTTATTTGTCATACAAAATGGGAAAACATAAATTCGAAGATAATAAAAATGTCAACATGAATGTAATTGTTACACGTATTGGTAATCCATCGTCTCTTAATTAGAAAAATATGTCTAGTACATTATATCAAATTTTTTATTTTTATAGACAATTATTTCAAAACATATATCATATTTCCTTAACTTCCAAAATATATGGATCATCATTCTTCCCCAGAATTGTTGTTAGTGCTCAATCCACTTGCATGGATTGGGTTATTTGGTCAAATGTCTTGTTGATTACCCCAATTGTTTTCCTCTTCTTCAGCTTCCATCTACAAACATAAAAATGAAGTGTAATGAGTGTATCTACATTGTTGTGAATAATGAAATTTAACTTACATAATATACATGAATGTAAATTGAAAAGTAACGTACCGTAGAAAGAATTAATTCATGAGTGATACACATTCTTTCACAATGAATATGAAATCTTAATTTGTTATAAGGAAATCATAACTACTCACAAATTTTGTTATCAATCCCCTTTTTCCTTGTGATCATGTCTTATGTGTTGAATGGGTTCCATTTTGTTTTATTTTCTACAAGAAAATAAGTGAAAATTAATATTTAATACAAAATTAAATAATTAGATGTACATATCAAAAAAATTCAATGATTTGATACATTTGAAGCATGTTGTTGTTGAGATGGCTCCTGATTCTTGGTCCCCCCCTCGGGAAGGAGTCTTCAAACTTAACTTTGATGGAGCCTCTAAAGGTAATCCTGGCAATATTGGGTTTGGAGGAGCCATTCAGAATAATGTTGGAGACATCATGTGGATCTTCTTCAAGAACATCAGCCACGAAAACAATAATGCGGCTGAACTTGATGGATTGATTGAAGGTATAGCAATTGCTAGCAACAAATATTTTATTCCTTTGATTGCTAAAGGGGATTCACAAATTATCCTATCCTTGGAAACCAAAATTCTCCATGGCTCTCAGATCTCCAAGCTCTCACCCAACTAGAGACTGGAACACGTTCTTTCATGATTCAAAATCCACTTCAACCAGACCAGGTCCATCTCTTTCCATCGTGTGAAACAAAAGGCCAATTCTCTTGTTGAATGCTTAGCGAATGAAGGGGTCCTCAGTCACCTACCTCTCACGGAAGGAGAGTTGGAAAACTCCACTACTACCGATCTCACCCTTAAGTGATGAGAACTAGACACTAACGATATTTCCTACCGGGATGCAGGTTCCCACACGTCAAGTCGACACCATAGATCGCCTTGGGCTGAGAGCTGGTAGCGTGGAACCCTTCATGCTGCGACTTTAAATCCCCCCTCCATGAAGTTAATGGCTCTTCATTACAATGAAGAGCATGTTCTGTCTGGCATTGGAAGGGAGACCCTATAGTTAATGGTTTCATTCCATGATGATGAGGTTGTCCCGTTTGGCAATGGAAGGGACACCCTGCAGTACCACTTGCATTAAATCTCCCCTCATGGTTTTTTACCTAGAATGTGTGGCAGACAAGATTAAGGAGTGGAAAGAGGAGGTGTGATGGATCATTTTACCGCTCCTGGTTCTAGTTTTTAGTGTTTATTTTCATCCTCCTTCTGCTCCATCCATCCATGTTTCTTTGCAGCCAACACACCCTGCTCCTAGTTCTATCTGCAGTGTTGGTTTTTAGTCTCCTTCTACTCCATCCATTTAGGATTCTTCACAGGAAAGACACCTTTCTCCACGTCCGCACCTACAACAACATAATCTGCTCATCATGTCCCGTCAACGAGGAACTACTCACAGAAGCAGCAGTGGATGAAGTCGAGCCCAGCATGGTATGGGTCTGATGATAGAAGAAGGGTACGATACTGGTGTATCCATGTCGGTTAGAGATATGATTAATGAATGGGAATCTCTCATGGTCATCGAGCATTTGGATCGGGGAAGAGGTGGTGGAAAAATAAACCACTACAGGTTAATAAAAATATGATGGGTACGTTGATGGAGGAAATGATGATTAATTGGAATTAAATGAACCATTGTGCTCTTGGCCAAGAGAAAATTGATAGAACTGGCCTCCGAACTGAATAGGTTGGATTCGACCTCTTCCTGGAAGTGCCTGGCTATTGGGAAATGTTCTGTGACTAATACTAAAATGGGGAGTGACAATGTCATGGGGGACTCTCAAAAGAAAGGAACACTGCTCTAGCGTCAACAACAACAATGAACACCCCCTTTCCGGTTCCAACCACTATCATTCCTATGATCAACAAGCGCGTCCGCGAAAACAAGGAATCAGTATGTAAGTCTTCTCCACTTCCATCCAAGTTGTCTGATTCGACCTTTGACGAGGAATTCCATGGGGTTGCCCCATCCTGGAGGAAGTACCCCCTAGCTTGTTGTTGATGACCTCTGAAGCTGGCTCATCCATCTACTGGTTCCATTTTCTATTTTCAATTTATCTATTTTAATTTTCTTATTAGGCTCTTGTTTTATGACTCCATGAACAATGTCACTATCAATCTCACGCCTATAGTTTGGCCTCCATCTATTGATGGAATTTTTTGTAATGTTAATCTATGACAGATATTCAATTTTGACTGGTTGGGGTGGTGGCTCCATTGTTTCAAACCACCCCAAAGACCTCATTGTGATGTAAATTTTGTTTATGTTGTTTAATATATTTTGTAAACTTACAAATTTTTTTTGTCACCATTTGATCATTTATCTGGTCATTAATTATCATTGTTTGGTAGTATATTTAGTCGTTGATTGTTGTTAACTGGTCGTTTATTTAGTCATTGATTGTTTTTAATTGGTCATTTATTTAGTCATTGATTGTTGTTAACTGGTTATTTATTTAATCATTCATATTGTTAACTATTCATTTATTTAGACATTGATTGTTGTTAACTGGTCAATTATTTAGTTATTCATTTTGTTAACTAGTAATTTAGTTAGTATGATTGTTGTTAATTGATCATTTAATTAGTCATTGATTTGAGTAGATAGGGAACAAAGTAATAAAACCATCAACCTCCTACGTGTAAGGTAGATTCCCGCTCATTGAGATAGCACCCTTAAATAGAATCAAAATTCACACTCAATCAAATTTCACACTAAACATTTATCACAAACTCTTACAAGCATTAATGTACTACGATTCCAACTGTAACATAAAACATAGCACAAACTCTTACAAACCTTAACACATTATCACAAAGGGTATCTATATGATATTTAAGTGTGGTCTCTAGAAGTTAATGGTTTTTATCTTTCATTTTCTTATACTATAGAAACTTGGTTGATTTAGCTTTGAAAACATTGTGTTCTAATTACAACCACCCCTTGTTTGATGGTGAAATATTCCACTAAAACACTTAAACTACCAATCAAACTAAGTGGTTGTGATCCATAGAGGATTTTACTCAATTATTGTTTTGTTATTCACAAATTAACAAAGTCATTGTACCATAATCACAAGAAAAGTTGAGTCCCCGAGCATCGAGAATCATAAAAAGATATAAAATCTTCTCAAGTATCATAATAATTCTATTATTCTTCCCATTATCTTCGACATCTTATTACATCTATATAATTGAATTGTGCATAAAATATTTTTCGTTCCCATATTTAATTTTGCAAAATTTTTCATCATGTGATATTGGTGTTAGTGTTGGAGGTTTCATAATGTTAATTCTATGTGTATCTTGTCCGTAAAAATATTCCAAATTTATTAATCATGTTCACATGGATTTTGACTCACCATACTCGTTCTTTAAGATCATCATAACATGTCATCCCATAAAAACCCTCATTAACCATAATTACTTAGAAATAATTTTTTTTCTTCCCACCAACTATTAGTAGCGAAAACATAATCCCTTATTTCATTGAAAAAGGGACAAAAACAAAAACAAAAAACACTTTGTACCAAACCTCTCCTTACTCATTTAGATTTTTAACCGCAAGAAGAAAATCCCCATTGAACCCCCATATGGAATCCTCTAATATTTCATTTTGAATTTCATGATTTTTAAGAAAACTCAGGTTTCATTGGTAAGATAGAAAGGGGGTTCTTTAAATGTGTCACCCTATTTCTAAAGTGAAGTCCTTGGCTATACATATTGGGTTCTCCAAGGTTTTCAAAATACAACTCAATATTTTCATCACTTGCACGATGTATATGTGGCGAAGCTAGCTTTTGTGTTGGATCATGAGGTGGAGATGGCAATATGCCCCCTAGTGATAGGAATTACTTATGCCTTTGGCTTATTCCATTGCTACCTTGTCAAGTCAGCTTCATTTGTAATTGTCCCAATCATGAATTATTTTTTCCATTAGAGAAAGTCACCACGATCAAGTTTTTCTAGATGTAAAAGTGCCAGGTGTTGAATTCTAGCACCAAGGAAACAACCACATGTCAATCTAATCCTGTTGAATTTCATGCATCTTTAGAGAAAATGAAAATAATAACAACCAATAGAAAACACATCAGATAGAAAATGCAACAACAACGCTTTAAGATCTTCTCTAGTATCAATGTAAAAACTCATTTCTCGATTACACATCTATCCTTGAGATTAGAACATCCACAAACACTAGCTACTAATGACCATTCCAGAGGTGACTTTTGTGTTGCTTGTTTTGTGGGAATTGAATGCAATAAGAATGAGGTGGTCCCTACAATGGGTGGGATACGAATGAATAGAGGAAAAAAAGTACTATATCATAACAAGAAAACACAGTTCACACAATCCACATATTTAACTTACATATGAAAAGATCTTAGCTCCTAATATTAAATCCAAAAATAATTCAAGATAGCACTTAGGGTTAAACAAATTTAACTGAATAGGGAGGTTTTATGGATTGGGTTAAACCTTATGTATAAGATTTGACAAAACAATAAAAAAACCATTGAATGTCAATGCAAGCATCACATTCCTAAAGGAGATATCTTTGTAAACACACACATGCAAGTTGCCATGGTAGATAAGACAAATGGAAACCTGAAGGGAAAGCATATTTTTATTGGAAATATACTTGAGAAAGAGTGCAACAATATGAACTCAATAAAAAATAAATAGAACAAATTAGTTGAAAAAAAAATTATACAACTTCTAGACACAAGATTCTCATTACCAAATACACACAATCTTTTCCCATTGAGATTTCAATATGTTGTTAGTAAAGAAAATATTATCCCAGTGATCATATAGGTGCAATCAACCATACCCCATACTAAGCAACAATATTATGGAAACTCATTAAAAATTACACCATTCCCGCATCTAACATATCTTCTTACTCATGCTATTTTACTAGAAAGAAGCATTTTGGCATTCAAAATCATATATTTAAAGATTAAAAAATTACATAAACAATATAATATACCAACAAAATATATCGTAATATAAACAAATCTACTGAGAATTTCATCACCATACGTTGAACCACTTCTTTGAGGGTATTGAAGCCAAGACCAATATTCTTCCAAAACTTCTTTCCACCTTTTCTAGGTCATTCCCCTTCCCATACTTCTTAGAACTACAATGATACAAATTAAGGATCAAAAGAAGAAAAATTCAAAAGATTCTGATAAAATAAAAAACTGCAATATGGTCACCTGAGAAAGGCTTTTGGTCGCTTTAGAAATGCTCTCTCAGTGTGAAAACAATACAATGAATTTATGCCAAAGATGTCCCATTAAATGATAACAACAATAATAAGTATAGCAATGATGTGTTCGGTATTCACCTATAATGACAAGCTTCCGTACGATATAAAGTAGTGGGAAAGCATTTGGATTCAATTAAAAGTACTTGTTAGGGGTAACTTAATAATTGCATATTACTAAAGAAACTTATCTACCAATATTTAATCCCATAAAACAATAAAATTGGTAATTAGAGACCTTAAACCACTACTACAAGTATTCTCCTACCTAAAATTGAGAATAATAACTTTGATCATGAGCTTGCAACTCTAAGGGCCCACCAAAAGAGCCGTAAAAGATATCAAAACCCTTGTTTGGTAGCAGTACTAAAGCTAAACGGAAATTCTAAACCCTCTTCAATTGTTTGACAATTGAAAGTCTATAACAAATCCCAAGACGACCGATTTGATAACTACTACACCAGGAGAATAGGGAGGATCAGCTCAAGGCACTAGTACATTAGAATTAAAAGCTTGTATTATTCACAAGATGCTATAAAGTTATTATGATGAGAAATGTTTACTATTTTATATTATTTGCAGAAGTATCCAAGTAAGGACTAAAGAGGTTGGAAGTCACCGTACAAGACAGAATAATAAGGAATTCCAAAGTATCTTTTGCTCATACTAGATTACATATATCAGATGGGTTTAACCAGTGAACACTTTCAAATATGGGGAATTAATTGAACCCTGAACCACTCCACCACAAAATCAAACCTCATACGAAACATCCCCCCCCAAAAAATACAAATCCCTACATCATCTCTATTTCAAGTGAATCTTGGCATAAAATGGACTAAAACCCTAATTCCTTGGTATATTTCATATAGTCAAAAAAAGGGTTGGTGCAAAATGCTATCCACAAGCAATGTGACCCTCTTGTTGTTTGTAGATCGCTACATATATCATCCAAACATATGATTAGGATGACATTGTTTCAACATTTTCATTTATTCTTAGTGCAACTCAGTGACAAATTCGGTCTTATGTTCTATTTTGCATCCTTTGTTTTCTAACAGGGTTGTGTGTAGAAGATTGCATGATATATATATTGCCCTTGAATTCACATTCCTAGGGTGGATGTGTTACATGGATCTATTCTTTGGTCTAAGGTTTATCTGGAAGTGACTGGAAAGAACTAATAGAAATAGTAAATCAAATAGACTTTGAACTTTTTTATTTAAATAAAAGGTTAAATAATTGATGATAAAGAATGAAAAACCTGGATGAGGGAAGCACAAGGAGATGAAAAACTGTAAAAAATTATATGATATATTGAAGCAAACATACTCTAAGGTGTAAAAAGGGTGGCTCAATTCAGGATGCTTTGAACAAAGGAAATGAATGATGCTACCAAATAATGGATTATTGAGAGAAACTACTACTAGAATGGTATATTTTACATTTTCCAAAATAAAAAAGGTGTTAATTCAAATAAGGAGATCATAGATGCCCCAAAATGTAAGCATGTAAAACTTTATCATGTGGAGGAAGCAAGATGGAAGAAAGAAGGGGGGTGGGGACATTGATGGAAACATCCTTGAAATAGGTGAATGGAGACATAATAATTTTCATCAATATCATAGTATGGATGAAGTAGTGAATTGCTCATGATGTGTGATGAAGTATAACATAATATGCTATTTTGCCAAAAATAAATGATCGAGAGTTTGGGATAACAATCCAACAACATAATAAGGGGAATGATGCAATTTCTAGTATGTGGTATATATGAACTCTTAATTATAACTTCAATTTGATGCCATGGGAGCCAATATGCAATAGGGTACTATTTGAGAGAAACCCATGTAGGTGGAAAATTATTACCGAGAATGGGAAAAATGCAATATGGATGGGTTAATCCACGTGCCTGCACAGTTTGGGGGACCTAAAGGTACATTCATGGATGGAAACCAAAGAAATTTTTTTTTATAAGAGGGGACATGCTACCTATAGGCCATTTTTAGGAATTATACTTGAAGGTGAGGCGATGAACCTGTGAAAAATAACAGATAAAAGGATCTTGAACAGATTTTGCTAGAAATCCTTTGCTAAAAAATGCATAACATCATTAGTTCTCCATTCAAAGGATAAGTAATTCATCAGTGAACCTACTTGGATAAGCTTGAATTAACAATTGTACTTTACGGTAAATTAATTCTCTTTGGACAAGGAAATCACATATCCGTGAAATTGTATATATACATCACATACAGACATCATTAAAATGATCATCACATAATTGATTTCATATAATCATTCAACTAACCTTGTCTCATATAGTAAAATATCTATCTAAATTGATCTCGCATGATAAACTACGATTAATCATTGAGTTACATCAAATCATAACAAGCATGCATCGTATAATAAGATTTCTCTTATTTTTACTTACTTTGATGAAGGAATTGTACTTCATGTATACAAAGACATGGAAGGTTGTATACCAACAAAATAGTAGTATCCCATAAAAGGCACACTACGATCGACGAGGGAACATGACTCAGAATGGATAATGACCAAAATTAATTAGCTTGCATTTGTTGCAATAATTATTGTTGCAGAATCTCATTACTGACTGATCCAGATGGAAACTAGTGGCCACCCACCTATTCCACTATCTCAAAACAATTGTCCATTGTGGTAGTTTCCTAGTTATTTTTCTACGGTTTTTCAGGGCCCAAACTTCTAGAGCGGTTTTGAGGCCCTAAGCGACGTTTTTTTGGCATCAAACCTTCAACAAATATGGGTCCATTTCAAAATAAATATTCAAAATCATATTTTATATCACCAAATGTATTCCTTAGATAGATATTTCCAATGAGCTACCGAGCGCCCAAATCAGAGATCGTATGCAAAATTTATGACCCCGGGAAGTTGACTTTTCAACTTACCACCTTGGGGCCGAAAATTTTATGATGGTTCATCTTCTAGGGTTATGTTTTGGACTTTTGGGGTTCTCACCCTCATCCTTACTATAAATAGGCCCCTTTTGACTCATTTTGTATTCATCTTTGCACAGATGAGTGTAACAGTCACATCTCTTTTTGGAGATAACCACCACCATTCTAGTTATTGTATTATAGTTTGTTATATTTCTGCCATTTAATAGAATATATGTTTATTTTATATTTGTTATCTTTGCGAAATTTCTGTGATTATGACTTTGTATTTGTTCTTTCATTTCGTTCACACATAAATTTGTATCAGTGGTATCAGAGCAATATACTCTTTGATTGTTTCTCGTCGCATGTTCCCAACGAGGTTCGGGTATAGAGAGTTTGGTATTGAACTACCTTTGCTTGATCACTCTCATCGTCCCAAATGACCTCCCATGGCAGAAGAAAAGAGAGATGAAAGAGAAGGAGATCCTATCAAGTCGCTACTCGAGGAAGCCCTCATGCGACAGAGGAATGAGATGATGGATAGTTTCACCCAAATCCTTCTATGAATGTTGACAACGGAAAGTACATATTCAACAAGAAGCTGGTTCGAGGATGCAACTCCCTTCAAGATACAAGTTAACTTTGATATTCCTTTATTTGAAGTCCAAATCGATGCAGATGCCCTAGATAATTGGTTGAATGTTCTAGAAGGGTATTTCTCTGTCCACAATTTATTCGACAAGAAAAATATCACCTTTTCTCTCTTTAAGGCAGTCCCCCATGTCCAAAATTGGTGGGGTACTTATTGAGAGAAAAACTCATCAGATGAGTCTGGAATTTTTGAGACAAATCCCACTTGGGGATCTTTCGTAGATGTCGTCAAGGAACAATATTACCCTATGGGAAACTATGATGACTAGTACACCAAATGGACCATCCTTTGTCAAGAGAGGGACCAAACGGTGTCAGAGTACACCAATAAATTTCATACCTTGTGCACAAAGATGGGTATCAAGCACTCCAAGCGACACATGATACTGAAATATCGCAGTGGTATGCATCGATACATTTGAATTGAGATGGAATTCCTCGACATCTCTTCACTTGGATCTTCCTATTGGTATGCTGTCAAAATCGAGGATAAATTTTGGCAAAAGAACAAGAGAGACTCTAGACCTACGAACCCACCGCAGAAGCAATGCAAGGGAAACCCTGGCCCACAAAACATAGGACAAGGAAAGGACAACCAGTCCCCGCCACAAGAAAATAAAGGGAATGGAAAGACAAAGAAGGACACCGAGAATTGGTGCGAATTTTATAAAACCTATTGGCACAACACTAATGAATGTCGCTCAAAGCATTCATTAAAGTCCAATATCAAATATTCAGAATCAGATCCCGATTCTGATTCAGAACCTAATGCCACAACCACATACCATGGGAAGCAGATCATTAATGCAAACCCCACTGCCATTTTTTCTACTGTACATATTCAGACAGAGGATCCTGAAGAGTCAGAGGAAGAGGAGCGCCTCTTCCACTCGCAGATGTGGGTGAAGGGAACGCCTCTACATTTTTTTGTTAACAGTGATATCCAAAGAAACTTGATATCAACAGAAGTCGTCAAGAGATTGGAGCCTCCGACAACACACCCACAACCCTACAACATTAGTCAGCTAAGCCAAGGATGAGGTATCCACATTACTCAACAATGCTCCTACCATATGGAATCAATCCTTCCAAAGAAGAGGTATTGTGTGATGTTTCCCCACTTGAAGTCTGTGATGTTCTTTTAGGATAACCATATATGTGGAAGTGTCATGTTGTATATGAGTCATGACCTCGCAGTGTCATTGTTACTTTGGGAGGAAAACTCTATCGGATACCAAAGACAGTTTCACCTAACGTAGTCTTGAAAGGTAGGAAGATAAGTTCCCACATCAGGAAATTATTCCTCTTCACAATTGCATCTAAAGAAGAACATTAGATCACCTCCACACCCTTAGCATAGGGTATCTATGCTCATCATACACAAGAAGAAAATAGAGTCATTGTTTCCTCAACCATCTGAGTACCTCTACAACGCAAGTCCATGCATTCAAGGTGCTCCTCCAAAAAAAAATCATCCATACAACAATTACAACCCTCTCGAGATGCCAAATAAAAGCACTCTCTTCACTTCGAAAAATGTCACATCAGGATATCAACTCAACACACAATTCGAGATATGATACGGAATTTGACGCAATGGAGACCATTGATTCCTAAGGAGGGAGGATTGATCCAGATGGAAACTGATGGCCACCCACCTATTCCACTAGATCAAAACATTGTCCATTATGGCAGTTTTCTAGTTATTTTTCTATGGTTTTTTGGGTCCCAAAATTTCAAAGTCGTTTTGAGCGAGACCTTTTTTCTTGAAACATGGGTCATTGGTGCTTTTAAGTGTAGGGAGATATCCAAGGGGGGGATTTTCAACTTTCTAAGCTTAGAAAAAGTGAAAATCATGATGTATGTTTGTGGATTACGAATTAATGGAGGACAAGAAATCAATAATTTTTTGCTATCACAACTCAAAATACATGCACATGCCAAAAATTTGACAGACTGCCAAAAAAATCAAATGGCGATGGTTTTCATCAAATGAAACATGGATGTGAACATCACGATGAGAAAAACCTAATGGAATAATAATAAGGACATGATTATGCTTATGGTGAGAAATGAGTAAATCCATGGCATGACTCAACATGACACATAACCTCACATAAGATGAAACTTGACAAGTGTGTCGAAGGGGCAATATACAAAAGTGAAAATAGAGAAACAAGGTATGGACATGATAATAACATTTCCCTTGATATGAAAATACAAACAGAATGGTATTGCAACAAAGTTTAATAGGTTTTGTTGGTGTATTTTCTTCTGACCTAGGTTTAGACTTCCCTTCCCTTCAACAAATCCCAAGATATCGACCCGACAAAGTATAACTCCATCGGTAAAACCTGCGACGCAAGTGAGGTCTCACCTGAGATATCTATGGAGACTTCTAGAACCATGTTTCTACCGTTATGGAAGGGTATTTTCTTATCACAACATCATCAGGTCACTCAACGAAAACCAAGGAATGGACTTCTGGTATCATACTTACATTAGAGCATAAAACATATTGATCCATCGACACACATAGATAGCATGAAAGACATATAGATTATAACACACATTAATCAACATTCCAAGCTATTATAACATTAAATATTTGACAAGATCATAATAGTTCATTGATATAAAAACACAGATATCAAAGACACAAATACACATGTTTAACGTGGAAACCCATATGGGAAAAATCACAAAGGATCTCTTCATATGGAATGAGTAATGGTTTAACACCTTTGGTTTTTGCACACAACCTGGAGACTCTTCTCTATATCTTCCTTAAAATCAATGAAATATTTACTCGTCTCATGGTCTCACATTTAGGTCTCTCTCCCTCTTCGATCTTCTTCTCCATCGGTCTTAGTCTCTGTCATACGCACACAACTTGGATCAACATTATAATAATTTTAAAATTCTTGTTTTACCCATTGATTGGTTCTTAACTGTTAATCAATAGGTTGTTCTACTAACTCAAAACATCCCGTTACATTTAAATATAGGAACTATCGTCTGAGTTTACAATCATACTTTATTCCCAAAATAGACTATTAGTCTAACCACCTCTTACCCAGAACTATGATGAACTCCTCGTTTTGACCTGCTCTTCTCCTCTTTTGTCGCATCCACTTTTGTTGTGGTCTTTGCTCATATTGAGACTGAAATATTCATTTTTCCAAACAAAATTATGTTTATATTTTCCTAGGGACAACAGGCCCCCAACACTCACCTATGGCTCATTCCAAGCCACTTTATTTCGAAATTTTGGCCGGTTTAAGTTTACTCTGAAACTCATGATATATTTTCATTACTATTTCTGGACTTTCTACATTTTTTCCACAAGTTTGGAACTGGTATGTTTGTAAGTTGGTATTCATGTTGCACCCAGTTCCTGCCGCACCCTTTCATGGATTGGGTGGATTGTTCTTGTAACCGTCTATGCTTTAGTATGTAGTATTTCAACACGATATGTTGTTGTTGTTGTTGTGTGCGCAGTTTAGCATCCTGCTGCTATAATATTTTAAAATTAGCATCCTTGCTCATATTTTCTACTTGTGGCAATTTCTTTAATTCATTCTTCAGCTTATTAAAATTTTCTTCGGTAGTATCAAGTTGATCTGTTACCTGTTCTAGCTCTGTATCATCCATCAAGGCTTCCCATGATTGAGAAACATGTTCATATGCTTTGGTACAAAGTGCCTCGGCCTCCTGAATCTTCTGCGCAGTTTCATTCACTGCCTTTCGTCGAGCTTCCAGTACCTCAAGAGGTGTATTGGGAGTCAACTTTGTTTCAAGTTCTACAACCCATTTGTGGAGGTTGAAATATACCTCCCCAAGTCAAAAAAAAATTTCTTCCGGAAGCATCTCAGATGTGATTCCCTCTTCTAATAAGTCATTGCAAGTAAGTGCAACATCTTGTTCCAACCTCTGTCTGTCATGTTTCCATGTTTTTTTTTTCTGCTCTGTCTCCTTAAATTTGTTTTTCAGCGATGCGATGGTATTATTGGAGTGCTTGAGTTGGTCAAACATTGCATGCTCTCTTGTCTTCATCTCCTCTATTGCATTCTGCTAAATATTATGTAGTATATACATCAAAACTACAGAAAAATCAAGACTCACATGACCAATATCCTTGATCATGGTGTTATGTTCTAGCGTACCTAAGTCAATTGCCTTGGAAATTACTTGAACCTTTCTATGTGGCGGTGTCAAAGGTACATTGACAAGTTACTCCTTAGATAGCACAACTTCTTCCTATGACACAATCTGTTGAATTTTTAATGGTTATATCAGATCTTAAAAAATCTAGCATCATAACAGCATAACCATAAGCCCAAAGATCACTGAAAGATAGACAAGCACAACCACAAAAAAATAACACAAATATTTATCGTGGGAAAACCCTGATGGGAAAACCCAAATAAAAGCTTCCTCAATATAGATTCCTCAAAAAGATAAAAGGTAAAACCCAAAAGACTGATCCTCCTTCTTCTCCAACCACAACTCTTTCTCTCTCTCTCTCATGCACTACACAAGTGCATGTGTGTGTCTCAAATGAGAAGCACCTCACCTCTATTTATATTCTTTCGTTCACTTAATAATTAATTCAGTTATGTAGGCTTGAGTAATCCTAATTTAATATTGTAGGCTCGAGTAACCACAACTGGGGTACTAATGACCTGACTTACAATGGAGGGGACTTCCTCATGAATCTTATTAGTTATTCCGATTAGAAACATCAGGGTATAAATAAATACAAGTTATTCTCTCGGTAGGAACATCGGGGACCACAAAAAATACATATAGAATATTCTTCGAAGTTACAATATTTCAACACTCCCCCTTAACGAGAAGGGTATTCTACAACAACATCAACAACAAAAGTAGGAGAGAGAAGACATCATCAACATCATCAGGGTGACACATCTATAAATCATTGGAATATTTTCAACATCATATAGTCTTCATCTTCAATTTTAAACAACAACAACACTTTGATCGACAAAATCATCATCAGTACTTTAGTCTTCATCTTCAATCTTTAGTAGCAACAACACTTTGACTACACGATTGATAACATCATCATCAACACTTTGACCTTTCGATCAACATCATCATCATCATGATATTCTGACCTTTCGATCAACATCATCATCATCATCATCATATTATGAACTCTCGATCAACATCATCATCATCATCATACTCTGATCTTTCGATTAGTAACATCATCATCATCATCACACTTTGATCTTTCGATCAGTAACATCATCATCATCACACTCTGATCTTTCGATCAGTAACATCATCATCATCACACTCTGATCTTTTGATCAGTAACATCATCATCATCACTCTCTAATCTTTCGATCAAGAACATCATCATCAGCAGCAACAACCTGTAATCCACAGTACGAAGACAAAAGTCTTTGGATCACTTTTGAACTTAGAGTCCATGGATGATTCAATCCCACCACATTCTTGACAACCGAAGTCACTGGATTCAATTACAGGATAATCACTCCCTATCACTTTAGGACTAAGTCCAAGGATGATGCAATCCTACCATGTTCTCGAGTACCAAAGTCACCGGATCCATTCTGAACAAAAGTTCAAGGATGATACAATCCTACTACGTTCTTGAGTACCAAATTCACCGGATCCATTCTGAACCGAAGTTCAAGGATGATACAATCCTACCATGTTCTCGAGTACCGAAGTCACCAGATCCATTATGAACAAAAATTTCAAGGATGATACAATCCTACCACATTCTCAAGTACCGAAGTCATCAGATCTGTTCTGAACAAAAGTTCAAGGATGATACAATCCTACCACATTCTCGAGTACCGAAGTCACCGGATCCATTATGAACAAAATTTCAAGGATGATACAATCCTACCACATTCTCGAGTACCGAAGTCACCGGATCTATTTTGAACCAAAGTTCAAGGATGATACAATCCCACCACATTCTCGAAGACCAAAGCCACTGGATCCGTTCTGAACTGAAGTTCATGGATGATACAATCCCACCACATTATCGAGGACCGAATTCACCAGATCCATTCTGGATAGATGTCCCGGGATGATACAATCCCTCTTCATTCTCGAGGACCAAAGTCACCGGATCTGTTCTGAACAGATGTCTTGGGATGATACAATCCCTCTTCATTCTCGAGGACCGAATTCACTAGATCACTTTAGGACAAGTTTCCAGGGATGATACAATCCCAATACAACATCATTGCTCCCCCTTTCGAGGAAGGTCTTTCTTAACAACATCAATCTTGTCTCGAAGGTGTTCGAACTTTACCTAAGATAGAGGCTTCATCAACACATCAGTGTTAAATCATCATCTTGTAACATTATCATCTACATCTTCAGTATGTGAATACTGAACTATCATCATCTGTATCTCTAGTATGTGAATACTGAAAGCATCATCATCTATATCTTCAGTATAGAAATACTGAAAGAATCATCATCTATACCTTCAGTATATAAATACTGAAAGAATCACCATCTGCATCTTCAGTATAGAAATACTGAAAGCATCGTCATCTGTATCTTCAGTATATAAATACTGAAAGCATCGTCATCTGTATCTTCAGTATAGAAATACTGAATCACCATCATCTACATCTACACTATGTAAATGTCGAAACATCATCTTATCTTCAGTATGGGAATACTGAAACATCACCATCTGTATCTTATCTCGAATGTAGAAATGCCAGATTTCTATGTGCTTCGATGGAGCACTGGGTTCTCTGTCATCTTTATACAACTTTGGTTATCACATAGAATCTCAGTAGTATCCATCTCAAGATCAAAGAGACCCGACATCAGCTTTCGAATGTTAGAAAACAGGACCGCAGAGCAATAATAGATATACAGTTAAATCAATAAACAAGATGCAAAACATGTTAAAACATTACAAAGAGACACAGATATAATGTGGTTCACCCAAACGATGGGCTACGTCCAAAAAGAAATTTGCCAGTCCCTTTATTACAGTCCAGAAAGATGAAGGGATACACCCTGCAACAAAACCGCTTCACTTCCTCTTCACGCTCTCACAATCTCTCTTCCAGTACAATACAATACCATATCCAGTCAATTTACAATGCTCTCTTTTATAGGGGAAATACCATGGGAAAAATTCTAGGGTTAACCCAATACCATGGGTCCGCAATACTGTTGGCCAACACACATCCCAAAAAAAAAATTTCGGGGGCTCCGCCCCCAAACCCCCATGACTAGAGGGCATTGCCCTTGAACCCCCGTGACTCAGGGGCACTGCCCCAAACCCCAAGGCAGGGAGAACGAGTGTACAATACTCCTGGGTTACAATCACAACTGAATAATATCTCTGGATCTGGAAGATTAGGCTCCACAACCAACAATATCCCACTTGGAGACTAATCACAGCAACTCTATTGCTACTGCACTTGCTGGACCTTGGACTTGGAAAATTTCTTCTTTTCACCTTCATGCTTTAAGGCCAACAAAAACTGAGCAGGAACTCAGTTTCTCTCTGGTTACTCCCTTTGTCAACATGTCTATAGGATTCTGGCTAGTGTGAATCTTTTCCAGTTTAAACAGTTCTTCATCTATAACAGATCTTATGAAGTGGTACTTGAGTTCTATATGTTTAGTCCTCGAATGAAAAACTGAGTTCTTTACAAGATGAATGGAACTCTGGCTGTCACTGTACAGCCTACTATTCTCCTGTTTCTTACCCAATTCTTCCATGAACCTCTGCAACCAAATCATCTCCTTACTAGCCTCTATAGCAGCAACATACTCTACTTTCGTTGTTGAAAGTGCAACAACCTGTTGCAGTTTTGAAATCCAACTTACCGTTGTTCCACCTATAGTGAACACATACCTTGTGGTGCTCCTCCTGCTGTCTTTATCACCAACCATATCTGCATCAACATATCCCTGTAGAACAGTGTCTGAACCTCCAAAACATAATGCATGAGAAGTGGTACCTCTCAAATACCTGAGAATCCACTGTACTACTTTCCAATGCTCTTTACCTGGATTATTCATATAACTGCTCATAACTCCCACTGCATGTGCAATATCTGGTCTTGTGCACACCATGGCATACATAAAGCTCCCAACTGCTGATGAATAGGGAATCTTGGACATGTAATCTATCTCTTCCTGTGTCTCTGGACACATATGCTTGCTTAGTTTGAAATGGCTTGCCAAAGGTGTGCTGATTGGTTTTGCATTCTGCATTCTAAACCTCTGCAACACCTTTTCTATGTACTCACCTTGAGACAATGTCAATTTGTGATTTTTCATGTCTCTTGTTATTCTCATACTAAGGATTTTCTTTGCAGCACCCAAATCCTTCATTGCAAATGATTTAGCTAGTTTTCTTTTGAGCACATTTATATCCTTTATGTTAGACCCTACAACAAGCATGTCATCCACATACAATAACAAGATAATATATCTTCCGTTATCTAGCCTCTTGAAATAAACACAGTGGTCAGAATGACATCTATCATAACCTTGTTCTGTCATAAACTTATCAAATTTTAAATACCACTGCCTTGGAGCTTGCTTCAGGCCATACAAGCTCTTCTTCAGCTTGCAAACCAAATTCTCCTTCCCTTTGACCTCATACCCTTGTGGCTGCTGCATATAAATCTCTTCCTCCAAATCCCCATGGAGAAAGGCCGTTTTTACATCTAATTGTTCAAGATGCAAATCTTCTACCGCCACTAGAATTAAAATAGTTCTAATTGAAGTCATTTTAATAACAGGAGAAAATATTTCATCAAAGTATAGACCTTTCTTTTGTGCAAACCCCTTTACAACAAGTCTAGCCTTGTACCGCTTCTTTCCTCCATCTTCTTCCTTCAACCTATAAACCCATTTATTCTGCAATACCCTTTTTTCTGTAGGAAACTTAACCAGATCCCAAGTTTGGTTTCTTACCAATGAGTCCATCTCCTCATCCATGCCTTGCTCCCATTTCTTTCTAGTTTCTACCTGTATTGCTTCTTCAAAACATTCTGGCTCACCAGAATCAGTCATCAATAAATAATACAGTGAAGGAGAGAATCGTTCAGGGGGTCTACTTAACCTGGTAGACCTTCTTACAGTTGCAGGAGTTTCAGGTACCTGCTGCTGCTCTTGATTTTCTGGTGCTTTTGGAACTTCATTTTCTTTGATTTCATCAAGCACTGTGTACTCTGTGTTTTCCTTTTCTTCTTTCTTTCCCTGCAACTGATCTTTGTACATGACCTTTTCATTGAATACTACATCTCTACTCCTAATGATTTTGCGATTTTTAAGATCCCATAAGCGATAACCAAAATCATCAACCCCGTATCCAATAAAGGTACATTTCTTGTATTTAGCCTCAAGCTTTGTTCTATCATCTTTATCAATATGGACAAATGCTTCACAACCAAAAGTTCTCAGAAATGAGTATTTTACCTGTCCATGCCTCCTCTGGAATGCCACCATCCAAAGCAGTTGAAGGCCCTCTATTTATTAAATAAACAACAGTGTTTACAGCATCAGCCCAAAACTGTAAGGGCAACCCTGCATGCAATCTCATACACCTTGCACGCTCCATGATCATTCTGTTCATCCTTTCTGACACACCATTTTCTTGGGGTGTTCCAGGGACTGTCTTCTCTCTGCGAATACCATTGTGTGAATAGTAACTGTCAAACTCCTTGCTGCAGTACTCACCTCCATTATCATATCTGAGACATTTCAACCTTTTTCCTGTCTCATTCTCAGCCAAAGATTTTCACTTCTTAAAAGTATCAAACACATCATATTTCTGTCTAATGCAATAAAACCGAGTTTTTCTAGTTGCATAATCAATAAAATTAACATAATAACAAGAGCCACCAAGAGATTGTACCTGAGTTGGTCCCCATACATCTATATGGATAAGCTCTAACTTTTCACTCTTCTTTTGTTTCCCAACCCTGAGAAATATAACTCTCTTCTGTTTTCCATAAACACAGTTCTCACAAAATTCCAAACTTACCTGCTTCAGATTTGGAAGCAGTTTCCTTGAGTGGAGAATTTGCATCCCCTTCTCACTCATGTGGCCAAGCCTATGATGCCACAATGCTGCACCTATTTCTGTGGAAGCTACATAAATAGAATAATCAGTATTATGAGGACATAAATATAACGTACCTATCCTATCTCCTTTTGCAATTACCATTGATCCTTTAGTGACCTTCCACCACGTTTTTCCAAATGTAGACAAACAACCGCCATCTCCCAACTGCCCTATTGAGATCAGATTTATTTTCATAGCAGGAATGTGCCTTACATCCTTTAGAAACCAGTCATTTCCATTATTTAGCTTAATTCGTACCTTACCCTTTCCAACAATTTTACATGGTTCATCATCCCCCAATAACACATGCCCAAAATCACCTTGAACATAATCATAAAATAATTTCCTTAGGGGTGTAGCATGACATGAAGCCCCTGAATCTACTACCCAGTAATCACTAGTATTATCTAATGCAAGAATCAAAGCATCTTGTAACACATCACCTGCTACATTAGCTTCCTGGGTAGTCTCTTGCTGCCTCTCACCTTTCTTCTTTGGTGCTCTGCAGTATTTCTTTAGATGTCCTTTCTTACCACAGTTCTAGCATTCTATTTTTCTGAATCTGGACTTGGATCTTCCCTTTTTAGACTTTCCGTGATTTCCCAGGCTCCTTCCTCTCTCGTTTTTTCTCACTCTGCTTTCCATGGTCAACGCATTACCTGATGTCTTGCCTGTGCTTTTCCTTCACATTTCCTCGCTGAGAATAACACTAACAACATCATCAAACTTAAGAGTGTTTGAACTAGGGACATAGTTACTTACAGCCATGACCAAGCTATTCCAGATTTATGGCAATGAGCACAGGATTATAAGAGCCCTAACCTCATCATCAAATTTAAATTTTACAGAACTTAACTGACTGGTAAGTGTATTAAAATCATTTAAATGGTCAACAACAGATCCACCTTCCAACATCTTCATATTAAATAAACGCTTCATTAAAAATACCTTGTTAGAAGCCGAGGGTTTTTCGTAGAGCTTACTCAATGCGCTCATCACACCCTCTGTTGTTTTTTCTTTCGAAATATTGAAGGCCACCGACGAAGCCAAGCACAGCCGTATTGTTCCTAGTGCCTTTTTGTCAAGAACCTCCCATTATTCATCCTTCATAGCCGCCGGTTGTTTTTCTTTTCTGCCCAACGACAGGTACAGATCTTTTTGGTACAGATAGTCCTCCATTTGCATCTTCCATAACTAATAGTTTTGGCCGTTAAATTTCTCAACCCTAAACTTTCCTTCTTCTGCCATTACTCCCACTCAAACCAAAAACCCTTCTTTCCTGCGAGTTTACCAACCAAATAGACCTTTTGGCTCTGATACCAATTGTTAGAAAATAGGACCGCAGAGCAATAACAGATATACAGTTAAATCAATAAACAAGATGCAAAACACATTAAAACATTACAGAGAGACACAGATATAACGTGGTTCACCCAAACGATGGGCTACATCCACAAAGAAATTTGCCAGTCCTTTTATTACAGTCCAGAAAGATGAAGGGATACACCTTGCAGCAAAACAGATGCACTTCCTCTTCACGCTCTGATCACAGTCTCTCTTCCAGTACAATACAATACCATATCCAGTCGATTTACAATTCTCTCTTTTATAGGGGAAATACCATGGAAAAAATTCGAGGGTTAACCCAATACCATGGGTCTGCAATACTGTTGGCCAACACACATCCCCAAAAAAAATTTCGGGGGCTCCACCCCCGAACCCCCATTTTCTTGGGGGCGTTGCCCCCAAACCCCCGTGACTCGAGGGCGATGCCCCAAACCCCAAGGCAGGGGGAACGAGTATACAGTACTCCTGGGTTACAATCACAACTGAATAATATCTCTGGATCTGGAAGATTAGGCTCCACAACCAACACCGAAGCCATATGGATTCACAAATAGCATAGCAAGCTGCTATGTATTCTGCTTCCGCCATGCTAAGAGCAATATTGGATGGTTTCCTGCTAAACCATGAAATCATAGCAGACCCTAGACAAAAGCATCCACCTGAAGTGCTTTTCCTATATGAGACACTTCCAACCCAATCGGCATCTATATAGCCATACAGTCTGTATTATAGAACAAAGTCTATATTCCCTTTCAAATATATCATCACATGTTTTGCAGCTATCAGGTGAACACGTCTAGGTTGAACTAGATAAGGTGTTCACAGAAAAATAAATGTCTAGTTTGGTATTTGTTAGATACATCAACGACCCAATAATATGTCTGTATTGAGTGACATCCACTAACTCTGACGAGTCATCAGCTTAACAACTTCAGGTTGGAATCCATGGGTGTGTCCATGGATTTACATTCCAACATATCAAATCTTTTCAAAATTTCCACTGCATAAAAAATAGATCATCCACATACAGTAATAGTATGCCAGGTTCATCTTCTATAACCTTGAAGTAAAGGTCAGGGTTAGCCTTACTCTTGGTAAAGCCCAAGCTCGTCAGGAAACTATCTATCCTTCCATACCAAGATCTGGGAGCTTGCTTCAGGCCATACAGGGCCTTCTTCAACTTGCATACGTGAGTCTGTTTGTCTTTAACTTCAAATCCTTGTGACTATTCGATGTAAAACTCTTCCTCAATCATACCATTAAGGAAGGCTTGTCTTTACATCCATCCAGTGCATATCCCACTTCATCATGGAAGCAATTACCATGATAGTTCTGAAGGAAGTGTACCTTGCTTCTTGGAGCAAGTGTGTCTTCAGAATTAATTCCCTCTTTCTAAGAGAAACCTCTAGCCACATGTCTTTCCTTACTTCTATTAGCAGCATATTTTATCTTGAAAATCCATTTGGAAGATACCACATTCTTGCTTTCTAGTTTGAGTACTATATCCCAAACATCATTATATTATTCTTTCATCATAGCATCTTCCATGACTTTGTCTTGTCAGGTCATCAACATATCCTAGTATTCTGCATTCAACCTTTGAAGGTTGGAACCCACTTTAGTACTCTTGGTAAAGTCTCGATCCATCAGGAAGTTGTCCATCATGTCGTAACATGTCGACCTCAAAAATCTTCTATAGTCACTCCCCCTGAAGTGGAGCATCATCTTCCCTCCTCATTCTGTACAGGTGGTTCTTTACTTGATATATACTTCTAGTGGGTCTGGTTAATAGAGTATGTTATTTCATAGTCTATTCTTTCTGAGGAAAACCATGAACCTTGCTTTGTACACTTGTTCTTGTAGATCCATATGGAATATACTATGGACTTCCCTTCAGGTATCTAAACCATATCGTAGACATCATTCCCCATGATTGACTGTTACTCTTTGATCATAACTTCTTTCATAGCCGAAAAGGTTAGCATCAATGATGTCACCCAACTGTGTTACACAACTAGAGTGTGTCCGAGGCCTCTTACTTTGGTTTGGAAGTCTCTCCATTCTTTCCTTCACCTTGAGTTATCTCTTGTACCCATGGTGGTATTCATCCTTTGAGGTGGATTGATCGCTCTTTGAAGATCTTTCTTTCGTCACGGTGTCTCTGACCTTGGGAGCTTCAGATTCATGTTTATTGGAGCGAATCTTGAATTTTCATCGCTTGTTCTTCAGAACAAGTCTCATCCTTCTTTTCTTGTAGGCAGTTGTACAAGACCTTTCCTATAAGTCAAATTCCCTAGTTGCATGGTTAGAACCATTTCATAGAACATATGCATAATGATGCATCATTCAACTGTTTAGCCAATAAAACATTCATCCATATCCCACATAAACTTTCTAGATGACATCATTGAGATTGTGCACTAATCAAATATGTCAGCAAGGAGGTTTCATTCTAGATAAGTAGCAATGGAGAGATGTATAGCACCATGAGCTACTTACCCATCACATTCATACTGTCATAATGCAAACATTCTATCATGCATAACACATCAACTAAATATAAAACAATATCATGAAATGACAATTGAATACTTATCTTTTATTTGTTTCGTGGGTAGACTCCTTCTTGATACTTCTGCTTCATCATCTTCTTCATTCATGACATCATCATTTCTTATCCAAATGATAAGATGGATAAGAGGTTCTTCAAGAATTGAGTTCTTCATATTCCTCATCGCTTGAGGGATCTTCTTTGAATCGTGAGCGCTTGATATTTAGTTGCTCCCATCTTCTCTTCTCTTATTATGAGTCAAGTTTCTTCTTATGTAAGGCTTTAGCCTCATTTCCCTTTGGAACTGGAACCTCTCCACTTATGTAGGTGTCTAATTCATTTTTCTTGAAGAACCAATAAAATCCTATGCTTCCATGCTCGGAATTTTTCATCTTCACCAAGCTTGTCATCAAGCTAAGGTGATAGGTCATTTTGAAATAAGAACCTCAAATGTAAATGGCAAAAGATTAGATCTTACAGGTTTGAGATATTTGTCTTGGTTCCGGATCTCGCTGATCTAGGCTTTGTTAGAGAAACCCTAATTTTCAAAACTTGGAATATTTTAGATCTGATTGGATAGAAATATGTTCCTCTTGAAGGCGAGTTGAGCAGCATATTCATTTTCCCAAAACTGTGATCAAAATTGCAAAATATCTGATGCCCTAGTTTTCTTCAGTTTCTTCTGTAGAATTCCTGACATTGTTTCTGTGTTATATCCGAAATTATTACTCCTCTATGTCTGAAATTTTTTAATGCTGTATAATCACACGTCCTCTTTCCAACACCATAGGTTAGAGCAGAATTGGTTTTACCAATTAGGACTTATGCATGTTTTCCCAAGGTGACTCATTTCATGACTGTTCAAAAGAGTGAACTTGTACGGAATTCCACGTGTCACTATTTCATCTTCGGAGTCTAAAAATTGTACCACAAAAATTAAATTCCATACCCTTTCTATAACATCTTTCTAAATTTCATTTGGACCTTCGTATCTCGAGATATAGAAACTCTCCCCAGGTGTCCTATTTAGGGATGAATCCTGGGAGAGGCTAGAACCCTAACTTGGAGGAATCATATCTCCTAGAATATAGCGAATATGAGTCTAAAAATTGCACACAGTGTACATAAATAATTTATTCTCTATCTGTGAAAATTTTGGTACCTGATCCTTCTCCAATCTTGAGATATAGTGAATCTACTAAAACTATCAGTTTCAGTATTTTAGGGTTTTTCAAGCACGAGGTCAAAATAGGGTTTGACTTTCCCGAAGTTTCACCCAACCAAAAATATCGACCCAGGCCTCTAAACTTCTATTTTTATGAGGAAATTAATCATATGTCGAGATCACTCAAAAATTCCTCTTTTGTAAAAAGCCCTAATTTCCCGCAGCAAAAACTGAAAATGCCCGGAATCAAATTCTGCTTCGACAAAAAGATGCGCCCTTCAATGGAGAGTCAGCCTAGCCTTCTTTTGTTGATGGAATGTTTAGAGAGACCCAAAAATTAAGAAGCCCTATATTTTGCAGCTGCATGATGTCTTCTTTCAGGGTGGCTCTGATACCATGTTGAATTTTTAATGGTTATATCAGATCTTAAAACATTTAGTGTCATAACAGCATAACCATAAGCCAAAAGATCACCGAAAGATAGACAAGCACAACCACACAAAAAGAACACAAATATTTATCCAGGGAAAACCCTAATGGGAAAACCCCAACAAAAGCTTCCTCAATATAGATGCCCCAAAAGGATAAAAGGTAAAACCCAAAAGACTGATCCTCCTTCTTCTCCAACCACAACTCTTTCTCTCTCTCTCTCTCTCTCTCTCACATGCGCTACACAAGTGAGTGTGTGTGTCTCAAATGAGAAGCACCTCACCTCTATTTATATTCTTTCATTCACTTAATAATTAATTCAATTATGTAGGCTCGAGTAATCCTAATTTAATCTTGTAGGATCGAGTAACCACAACTGGGGTACTAATGAGCCGACTTACACCGGAGGGGACTTCCTCATGACTCTTATTAGTTCTCCCGATTAGAAACATCGGGGTATAAATAAATACAAGTGATTCTCTCGGTAGGAACATCGGGGACCACAAAAAATACATATACAATATTCTTCGAAGTTACAATATTTCAACATAATCCAATATGGTTCCAAGGCGACTACTCCTCTAACTTCCTTTACTATGGCACAAAGAGTCTACAATAAATCTGTAATGCTACTGACCAATTTAGTATGCCTTTCATCAATATTTTTACTAGTTTCATTCTCCACTTCCTCCAATCGATCTGAAATAAGATTGTAGTCATCATTTGTAAGACCAACAACCCCATATTTTATGTTCACCTTTCGTTTCTTATGGCTCTTCTTGGATTGTTCAGATATTTTTCTCTTAAACCCCAATTCTAGATCTGTCGGGGTATCACTACTCTCTGATTTGTTGTCATATGGAGAGATTCTTGGGATTTCTTCTCCTTGTTGATTTCCTTCCTGATTCCATGATGTTCCATCCAGTGGCACCTCAATTTTTGCAGAGAGTTGATCATTTGCGATAGGTTGTCTCCACTCATCGATCCAATCTCGAGAATTGTTTCAATATCCTCAGTAGATAGTTGAAACTATGTATCATCCATTGATTGGAAGGGTCTCATCGTGGATGTAGAAAGATATGGTGAGCCCCAAATGAAAATTTTATGATGTGGAAGAACCTCTATATGGTCTCTTTAGTAATCCTTTCCTGTTTTTTGATGCAATATCTGAATGCCTCACCTTGTAAATAGAATTCCATATTATTATCCCTTTGATATTGTGGATTTTACTTGTCATATCATAGATTCTGGTATCGCACCCCTTGACATGGTACAGGTACATGCACCCCCTGGTAGTCCAATGGCTCTTCCCATGCGACAAATGAGATCAAAATTAAAATCCATGAATAGTTAAAAGGATTACCTTTTTCTTTTGCATCGGTGGCATCCGCTAGAAATTCATTCAATAAGTAGGTCTATGAGTTCATCTAGATGCCCACAACACACTTCTCTACTGCAATAATTGTTCCAATGGTACACTATTTTGGTCACATCTTCCTTAGAATCTTGCTTAATAATAATTTGGCAGTGAACCGAAAAACAATGTCATTGATAGAGGCAATGGAGAAGCCTCTCTTATCTATGGACAAGTTGTATTTTTCCTTCATCCTATTGGTAAGGCCCATATATTTTTCCTTTCTAGTGAAGAAGGGCGTTGGGTTTCCCCTACAAGAGGAAGTCATGTTATTGAGGCTATCAAGCCAACATCTACTGAATTTTTTTTATCTAGCTAGAGGAATCCTCCATGGAAACAAACTAGCAGTTGCTTGAAACATGTATTTACTTCTGCGGTGTGACCAAAATGTGGCATATGCATCAGCGACAATAATCTTGAGTTGTATATTCCTCTTTCCCACTCCATTGGGACTAAGTGAATAGGTACATTTTTAGTCTCTCGCACAATGGTCATATACCGCGACATGTCAAGTTCAGGGAACTTTCACAGATTGTGCTCTACAAATCCCATCTTTTTCAAGTTTGATAAAATATCTTTCATGACATGTACTCCTTTTTGGATGGCTAGATATAATATCGAATATTTTGAATTCTTACTAATAGTGACCTTAGGGGATTCATCTGTCCTTGGTGGAACATAACCAAACAATAGGGTTGTCGATCCAGATCGTGTTGCTTCGACATCATGGGGAGATTTTTTTCTTTGTTTATGATCATTTCTGCGGCCAATCCATTTTCTTCTTGATGTGTTGGCCATTGTCGATCACAAAAAAACTTTTGAAGGCTCTTAAATAATAAGCATGGAAGGAGAAACCTCCATGATAGATGCATGAATAGTACTGGTGCTCGACTCAAGGATCTCCATAATATTTAGATATCTTCAGCTTCAAATTAGTTTCAGACAGATAGCTCGACTCAAGAAGTTAGTTAGTTGGATGCAAATGAATGAGCACACTTCAGTGCGAAGATGAAATAGGTTTATGCATGCCACATGTCGTTCTCTTATGTGTGTCTACAATAAATGGATATGTTCATGGATAATTCTATAAAATGGAGAAATATTTCCAATCATCGCGATAGAAACCACCAATCAAACCATCACTTCACTTGTTAGGACAATTTTTTTTTGAATCTTTACCTTCCCTTTTTTTTCAATCGTCCAAATTGCAGCTATCCTAATAAGGCTTTAGTCGACCTCCATTTACCAACCCATTAAAGGGTGTACCATATAACTTCTATAGTTGGACCACACCTCCTTCAGTGATATGGATGACAACATATGGTCCCAGGAAATGTGATCGAAACTTTCCAGGATTATTCAAGAATTTACTGTCATCTAGGAGGACAACTAGATATTCAATGGAACTGCTTAAGCTTAATGTGATGTTCATGTCAATATTTCTATCACTCCTTCTCAACATGATGATGATAACCTATGACAAAGTGATCTTATTCCAACTATACCATCTTCAATAATCTTTCTTCTACTACACCAACATCTGTCATCTCAGTAGTGCAACTATCCCAAGACTGGGTACCATATATTCTAGGGGCATGACAACTTCTTGTCCCTAAACCAATATAAACGGAGTTTGTCCTGCCGATTTTTTTCATGTTGTGCGATAACCCCACAATATTGCATATATCTTCTGATCTGAATCATCCCTTTGAACATTACATATTTTTTTCAATGCATTCTCGAAGATCTTATTGAATTCTTTAACAAAACCATTCGCTTGTGGGTGATATGGCATTGCCTTCTGCCACTGAATATGAAATTCCTCGATTAATTTGTCAATCAAATTATTCACAAAATATGTGCCTTGTTTGCTTACAAGAATTTGTGTACATCCAAATCGGGTCACAACATGGTGAAATACAAATATTGCAGCAGTCACAATATTACAATCCTTTACTAGTGTTGCTTCGGCCCATCTAGTTAAGTAGTCTTTTGCAGTAATTATATAACGTGCACCTGTTCATTTTCTTGGTGGGTTAATGGGACCCACAAATTCAACCAACCATTTATCAAATTCCTGCAAAGTTACTTTTGCTACCAGTGCCATCTCATCTCATCACGATGGTTTTTCAATTCTTTGGAAAATATCACATCTACAACAATAATCTCGAGCATCTGCATGCATAGTAGGCAACCAAAACCCTTCCTCTAATAGCTTGTGCATTTTTTATTTTATTGCATAGTGACCTCCTAAAACACCAACATGTGCTTCATTTGATACCAACGGTCTCTCATGTTCCCTAACACAGCGATGAAGTATTTCATCTGGTCCCATATTATATAGTTGCTCCACAATCAGATGGAAATCTGCAGCTTTTACAATTAATTGCTTCTTCTATGTTGTACTAAATCCTTCTAGTGCATATCTTGTAGTTAAAAGATGTGAAATATCCATGTAGTGATCATTAATCATTTTAACTCCAAACAGTTATGCATCAGGAATATTATCGTCGAGGCTCACAGGATCTTCTCCACTTTATAATCTCAATAGATGGTCCGGTCTTGAATTTAGTTGACCTAATTTAAAAATAATCTCAAAGTCAAATTCTTGGAATAGGAGAATCCATCGACAAATCCCCCTCCCCCAACACTGGATTATTGACCAAATACTTCAATGCAAAATTTTCCGTATCCATTTTGAAGTATCCTCCTAGTAGATAATGTCGAAAATTTTGGAGATCATATACCATATCAAGTCCTTCTCTTTCGGTAGGAGTATAATTCTTTTTCATCGTCGACAATTTTCTACTAGAAAATGCAATAGGGTGATCAATATAACCCTCCCCTAGCTGTGCAAGTACAATGAAAAGTGAGACTTATAGCTCTGAAATTTGTCTACTCAGGAAGCTGCAGTAGTGAAAAATATCAGTTCTGTTTATTTTGGTAACCATAGTACATAAGGAATATTTCAGTGGAGGCATCTGATTTCCTTGAAGGAAAATATCAGGAATTCATACAAGTTTATGGGGTACTCTGTGTCATGTCTAAGCCCTTCTCTACATCTTAGTGATCAAGGAATAATCCAGATGGTTGGTTGAATTTATTTTTTTCTTTATTTTGGTTTTAAGGAGACTCATCTCTCAAGAAAGATGAAGGAATGATCTCTGCTCATGCACAATTCATGAGGCTCACATCTTAAGTAGACAGGTTGAACGTTAAGTTTTTTTTTTGTTTTTGTTTTGTAGGGATGACCTTCTAGGAGGATTAAGGAAAAAAATGGGCTTTAAATTTTATTTTTCCTTCCATTTTTTTGGCGTTATGGTTCAACTTCCAGTAATCTTCTTTTTATGTTCTTAAGGGGTAACACATGTCCATATTTTAAGGGTTGCATAAATTCCATAGGCATCATTACAATGTACAACACAACCAAGAGTTACATGAACTTCAAGAAGACATCCAAGGGATTCATACACAAATTTTCAATGACATCAAGTGATAACATCAAACAACCAAGTGTGTGGGTCCAAGAACTTCAAGGGCTTCAAGAAATTCTCCATTGTTTCCTTACCAAGTACAAGTAAAAGTGGTCAAACAACAAGAGTGTTTTCTCCAAGACTCGAACCATATCCAAGGGTTCCATGACCCCACCAAACCACAAATGACCACAAAATGGGTCATTTGGACCACCTAGTGATCCAAAGAACACACTAACTATGAATGGGCTCAATGGACTATGCTACTACATCATCCATCAAACAAGAGGGCCACTACAAGTGCAATAGACTCATAGATCTTCAATTGGATTTAAACACCATAAACGTGCAACAAATACAAGTATTAGGGATTCTTGGGCTTGTTCATAGCACCAAGGGATTCAAGTGTATCAAATACCTATTCAATGTTTCAAGGGTTCCACGTTAACATTGTGAATCCACTTCAAGAACCTTTCCAAGTGTATTAAGATCATTACAATGAGATTCACATCCAAGGACTTCACCAAGCAAGAATAACTTCATCATGTGAATCAAGTGCAATGGGATTCAAAGACGTCATCATATGAAAATATATGACCATCCCTTCACATCCAAGTGTCAATATCTCCATACCATGCAAATGTACATCAAGGGATTTCATCATGGGTTCCAAAGGCTATCACAACACCAAGCTACCATATTCAAAGGTACATGTAGGATATCAACATCATCCAAGCTTCAACATGTGCAAGAGTGTAAGGAAAGTGTGTGGGATCCAAGAACCAAACTAGCACATCATCCATCCAACAACCAACAAGAATACCATATCAAGTACACGCAACATAGATACCGTGAACCAAAATACAACTAGGAGCAAGGAATACAACAATGGACTCAAATGGGACCAAGATACAACTTAGGGGAACTTAACCAAGTCAATGGGTAACCATGTATTTTTCGATTATTCTAAGGCCTCCAAGGGATTCAATCGCAAGCTTGGACAAATTCAAAAGGGATCCTTTGATACAGATAAAGACAAAACCAAAACAAACGGTGTCTTGAGCTAAGATCGATGCAACCAAGACCTTCATTAGGTACTATTATCATAAATGATAATTTAATATGGTACCAAAAACTCCTCTGACAGATGCATATGAGTTGACTATGTACAATACAAATTCAAAGGCCATGAACCACATCCTAAATGCATTAGACAAATCAATTTTCGCCAAAGTTAAGCACTGTACATCTGGAAAGAAAATATGCAAAAAGCTCCAAACTACCTATGAAGGGAATAAGAAGGTCAAAGTAGTAAAACTCCAACCCTATAGAGGAGAATTGAAACACCTAAGGATGAAGGATGAAGAAGACATTGCAACTTGTATTCTTCGTGTTGATGAACTTGTAAATACTATTAGAGGTCTTGGAGAAGAAGTTGATGGATCAGTTGTTGTTCAAAAGATATTAAGGACGCTTACAAAAATATTAAATACAAATATCTCAGCCTTAGAAGAAAGAATAGACTCAGAAAACATGACAGTAGATCAACTACATGGGACATTGACAAGGTACATTTTCTATTCAATGTTACAATTCCCATCGCTATGGTCATTTTTCAAAACATTGCAGGATGTAGGGATAAGGTTAAAGTTTGGAGAAGGAAGCAAGTTCAATCGAATGTCATGAACATCAATGAGTCTAACAAATTATGGAGAAGAAATTCAGTACATTTCCCCAATGAAAAAGATAAAAATGATGAATCTTTTGATTAGAACCTAATACTATTTTTGAAGACTATCAATAGGTGATTTGAAGTATAAAGAATGTGTTAAAAAGATCTCTAAGGTCAAAAGTATCCTATAGAAGTTGTTCCAATAGTGTCCTTGTGACACAATACAAGTCCATCAAAGTAGAAACAATGATAAGGGAGCAATATTGCCAAAGGAAGTTCTTGTTTCCATTAATGCAAACAGGCAGAAAATTTGAGTTGAAAAAGGAAGAGAAGTTGATGATAGGGGAGGAATTCCCTAAGGGGGAGTAGTATTGTCAAAATAAGTACCCTTTTCCATTGATGCTAAAGGGTGAGAGAATTTTTGAATATGGGGATCATGTTCTCATGGGGAATATAGGTGTTGTCATGAATGATAAAGGGGGGTATTGTTGATTAAATTGTCATTGATGACAACAGTACCTGGTCAAGGTCTTTGTTGCATTGGTCTTAGGGGAAGACACCATTTGTGTTGGTTGTGTATTTGTCTTTATCAAAGGATCCCTTTTGACTTTTTCCAGGCCCAATATTGAAGCCCTAGGAGGCCTTGGAATAATGGAAAAATCCCTGGTTACCCATTGACTTGGTTAAGTGCCTATAAGTTGTATCTTGGTCCCATTTGAGTCCATTGTTCTATCCCTTGCTGCTAGTTGGATTTTGGTCGATGGTATCTATGTTTCTTGTACTTGATATGGTATTATTGTTGGTTGTTGGATGGATGATGTGGTAGTTTGGTTCTTGGATCCCGCACACTTGTCCTTACACTCTTGCACATGTTTAAGCTTGGATGATGTTGATATCCTACATGTACCTTTGCATATGGTAGCTTGGTGTTGTGATAGCCTTTGGAACCCATGATGAAATCCCTTGATGTACATTTGCATGGTATGGAGATATTGACACTTGGATGTGAAGGTATGTTCATATCTGTGTAGATGATGATGTCTTTGAATCCCATTGCACTTGATTCACATGATGAAGTTCTTCTTGCTTGGTGAAGTCCTTGGATGTGGAACCCATTGCAATGATTTTGATACACTTGGAAAGGTTCTTGAAGTGGATGCACAATGTTAATGTGGAATCCTTGAAACATTGAAGAGGTATTTGATACACTTGGATCCCATGGTGCTATGAACAATACCAAGAATCACTTATACTTATCTTTTTTTCATGTTGATGGTGTTGGAGTCCATTTTATCATGATGGTACCCTTACACTCTTGAAGAAGCCATAAAAATGATTTTGAGACAATATTTGACATCCTGCACAAACTAAAGAAATTAAGAATGAAGGACCTTGCCATTGCAAGAAAGACCCTTATAAAAAGATATCCCTCGTAAATCCCTTTCTATTGATTTGTGGAGTGTTTCCTAACTCCTTACGGTTGATGAGTTTTGATTTTTTAAAAGTTGACATGGTATTTTTACCTCATCTTTTGAGTCAACATACCAAACAAAAATAAATAAATTATCTTTTAATAATTTGTTATTTGGAATCACAGGTCGGCCAAATTTTTTTCTTTTCTTTTTCTATCACAAAAATATGTATAAGTAGGAAAATCGTCTCGTTTTATTTTGTGCAACATTTTGAGTGATGATTATAGCCCTGAAATTCGTCTACTGAGGAAACCACAGTAAAGAAAAATATCATTTATGTTTTTTTTGGTAACCACAGTACATAAGAAAAATTTCAGTGGAGGCATTTGGTTGCCTTTAAGGAAAATCTCAGGAAGCCATGCAAGTTTATGTGGTACTTTATGTCATGTCTAAACCATGCTCTACATTTCAGTGATCAAGGAATAATCTAGGTGGTTGGTTGAAGTTTTTTTTTCTTTATTTTGGTTTTAAGGAGACTCATATCCTAGGAAAGATGAAGGCATGATCTCTGTTCATGCACACTTCATGAGGCTCATTTCTCAAGTAGGTAGGTTAAATGTTAATTTTTTTAAGACTTTTAACCACTGGTTTAAGGTAACTATTGTACATAAGGTTGATCCTTTTAGAGGCATCCGAAGACACCTTCTTGGGTATGGTAGCATATTGTATTTTCTCCACATAATTTGAAGTATCCCAAAACTGGTTAGTGCAATCACAAGATTGTCCTTGGGATATTTATTGCAGATAGCCAAGGTGTTGAAATTGTATTCTTATATCTCAATCAAGTTATAGTATGTGTTGAAGCTTGGAGTTTAAAGACAGTCAAAGGAGTACACTACATAAAGTATTGTGCAAAAGAGATCAAGTAAAGCTACAAATATATATATATATATATAAAGGAATGCCCAAGTATTTTTTATTCAAATAAGCATACCTTCTTACAGACATCCTGTGCTTTTGGTGCTATTGAAATTATAAGGGATGGAAGTTTTTGACTTGTGAGCAAGATTGACTGAGTCAACACTATTTGAGTGATGAAAACATGTGACTAGATAGTGACATCCCATGATAAGTTGACTTGGCAGTCCATTGAGTTGATCATATTGACTGAAAAGATATGTACTTGAAAGTGCTAGCTGATATGATGATTGTATAGTGATATGTTCAGAGATATGCTCAGTTTACACTGTGATATTCCCAACATTCTTTACAAATTAATACATGTACTTAGAGATGCGTGATATATAAACTCAGTGAGGATAGTACACATATATACTTAGTGAACATGTAGCACACACATAGAAATGTTCAAATGCTAGTACTGATAACACAATGATATTATGTGCTAGTTTGATGATTCCTACACCTATTCTCTGTGATTACAAAGTGATATGATGTGTTAGTGATGGTTGATGATGACTACACGTATGCTCAACTTGATTACACAATGATATGATGTTTACATAGTGATATGTGATTTAGATTCTTAGTAATAGTAATGATGTTCAACAATGTATGGCACTTAGTGATGTAATTATTCCTAGTAATGTGTGATGATACATGGTGTTATATGATTAGTGGTATATATAGGATTATATATGCTCAGTGATGTATGCAGTGATATATAGAAAGAATGATGAAATGATAAACTGTGGTAATGAGAAACTAGTACATTGATTCAATTGAGTAGGATACATGAGTAACTTCCTTAATTCATTTTGGATGAGTTGTATGAGTAGATGTTTTGACTCAGGTGGCATGAGTCTGGTATACAATTTTTTAGAATTAGATAGACTAACTCAGATGATGTGTACAACTTGATTGGTACATCCAGTTTGGAAAAATTGAATGTAAATGTTTGTAACACCCCGGTTTTGAACCCGTTTGCATTTAAATAAAACGATGTAAATAATCATGGTGTGGAGCTAGGAAAAAGACCCACCATCAATTTAGTATTTATGATTCGGTGATTAAATTTGGGCCGATGGTATTTTTGTGCTAGCCGGCACATTATTATTTTGGACATCATGATGAATTTGCAATTTATTAATTAAAAACCTACAGCCAACTATGTCAACACAACTAAATTGAGATGGGGTTAGATAAGGCAGGGGGAATTGAAAGAATGGGTTGAAATTCGAATTGGACAAAGCCCACTTGGGGGGGGGGATTTTTTTTTTTTAATTTTCTTGGGAAAAAACGTCCACCTTTTCCCTCGCGCATGGGCGTTTCATCTTCCCTCATGATTTGGAATGGGAAAAATGTTCTGGGGAATCCCATTCTGCATTCATGTAGCAAGCAAAACCTCTGAGTCTGCACCCTGGAAAATTTGCTCTCCCGTTCATAAATATGTTTCCTTTCACATTTTTGGTTTTCCTATGTAGATTTCCCCCTCTCATGTATTCTCTTAATTTCCAGTCATTTTTCCTTAATTCGATTGCCCATAATTCGATTCTTGTGTCTTGGATTTGATTAACCAGCAAACTTTTTCATTTGGTAAATTTGCAGCAGTCGTTTGGCATTGGAAAATGCTCATAAATTCATAAATTACTGTGTGCATGTGTTTCCATTGGCTTCTATTACATTTTGATAAATCCCAGGACTGATATCCCTGTGTGTACATCCACGTTTGGCATTTGAATTGATTGAAGGAATGTAAATAGAGTCTATACTTGCTTGATAAACCTAGTGTGTGAAGAACCTCACAGACCAATCTAGAAGGCTGGTTTTCTTCTTTGCATGCCTTGAATAGAATTGGAAGGGAAGGCATGGCCCGAGGGACTATGTAGCAGAGAAGGGGATGCTTCCTTGTGTTGGCTGTGTAAATTTTTAGAAATCAGGCTAGATCCAGTGTGGGTGTTCGTAGCTCTGGGGTTGAGCTCACTAGATTATCATTTAGTCTTTCCACCTCCTTGATAGCTTGATAAACCCAACTGGAAGGATGGCTTGGATGGTAGCCTGATAAACCCATATGTTGGCTTGGTTGTGTCTCATGTGAATTTGGCTAAGTGTAAGGCACTGTCTGTGTAAGTTTGATAAACCCAATTGTGATGGCTTGACTGAATTTTTAATTGTATCCTTGCCTATGGGTGAAGTCTGCTAGTGTTCCTTATTCCTTAGGGAATATCATGCCCGTCTCAAGGGTGGAAGTGTTGCCGAGAGATTAAAGAGAACATTGGCCTATGGTTGGGTGGAACATTGCAGCAACATAACTAGTCGTGGGACAACCTTCTTTCAAAGATAAGTACTCTTGTGTATTTAAGTTCTACAACTGTATTTGCTTATGAATTATTATGAAATTATCATGAACATGTTGAATGCATGAATGTGTTGAATGAATGATTTGCTTTCGTTGTATACATCATGTACATTTCATTATGCATATGTTTATACTTATGAATGTTTTATTTCAAAGCAATTTTTATATTATGTTCATGGGGCTTAGTTTGCCTGGGTTGTTAGATGTAAGTCACGTCCTCTCCACCGAGTAAGGGTTGGGGACGTGACAGTGTGGTATCAGAGCACTAGTTTCAGATTTGGGCCTCAATGGGCCATGAAGAACCAACCTCTATGATCAACCTCTACTTGGGTCACATTATTTCAGAGGAGGGTATATCTGTAGACCCTGACAAGATTGAAGCTATTAAGAATTGGCCTAGTCCAAATAATGTGACAGAGGTAAGATCTTTTATTGGTCTTGCAGGATATTACAGGAGATTCATTGAAGGATTCTCCAAGGTTGCACATGCTATCACTTCTTTACAAAGGAAGGGGATAAAGTTCAAATGGACTTCGAAGTGTGAAGAAAGTTTCCAGTGGTCGAAGTATCTTCTCACAAGTGCACCAGTATTGAAAGTTGCAAACCCAGAGAAATATTTTGTGGTGTGTACAGATGCATGTGGCCAAGGACTTGTAGGAGTTCTTATGCAAGAAAACCACGTGACATGTTATGAATCGAGGAAGCTGAAGGAGCATGAGAAGAACTATGCCACTCATGATTTGGAACTTGCAGCCATAGTACATGCTCTCAAGATGTGGAGACATTACTTGATGGGAAGAATATTTGAGCTAAGGACAAACCATTGTGGTATGAAGTATTTGTTTGATCATCCTACTCTGAATTCTAGGCAAGCGAGATGGTTGGAGTTTCTATGTGAGTTTGATTTTGAAATCAAGCACTTGAAAGGAAAAGAGAATAAGGTAGATGATGCACTTAGAAAGAAGGTGCAGGAAATGCATGTGGAATCCATTAGTATTTTCCAAACATATTTGAGGTAGCAGGTTGCTAATCATGTTGCTGAAGATGAATTGTATGCACAGGTCAAGGACAAGTTGCGGCAGCAAAGTCTTGAGAAGAAATACGAGGGATATAAATTGGAAGAAGATGGAATTCTTACTTATAAGAACATAATTTATATTCCAAATGTAGCAGATTTGAGGAACGTTGTTATGGATGAGATCCATCAAGCTCCATATTCTGGTCACCCAGGATATCAAAAGACGATTTCCACAGCTAGAAAGCAGTATTTTTGGCCAGCAATGAAGAAGGACATGGCTGAATATATTGCAAGGTGCATGAAGTGTTAGCAAGTGAAGGTTGAGCATCAACATCCAGTAGGTTTGTTGCAGCCTTTTCCAGTTCCAAAAAGGAAATGGGAAGTAATTTCCATGGACTTTATTACAAGATTGACGATGACTTGGAGACAACATGATTCCATCATGGTTGTGGTGGACAAGTTGACAAAGGAAGCACATTTCATACCGGTTAAGTCTAAGCATAAGACTGATGACATTGCAAAGATATTCATGAAAGAGATTTTCAAACTACATGGATTGCCTAAGGAAATAGTCTGTGACAGAGATGTCAAGTTCACTTCCAATTTTTGGAAGGGGTTGTTTGTGGATTTGGGTACAAAGTTGAATTTCAGCACTTCCTACCATCCTCAGACCGAGAGAGTTAACTAGGTGCTAGAAGACATGCTTCACATGTATGTGATGGACAAACCAACCAAGTGGGAAGATTATTTACACCTGGTAGAGTTTGCTTATAACAATGGACAACAAGCATCCTTCGGGATGATTCCATATGAAGCTTTGTATCGTAGAAGGTGTAGGACACCAGTGACTTGGGATAATCCAGTGAACAGGGTTGCACTTGGTCCAGAATTGCTCAAGGAGATGAAGTAGGAAGTTGTAAAGATCAGGAAAAATTTGAAGGTAGCCCAGGACAGATAAAAAAGTTATGTAGATAAGCATAGGGTGTACAGAGAGTTCAATATTGGGAATCATGTTTACCTCAGAGTGAAGGCAAATAAGAGTTCTTTGAAGCTTGGAAGTTGTTCTAAGTTGTCACCTAGATACCGTGGGCTGTTTGAAGTGATTGAAAGAATAGGACCAGTTGCATATAGACTTGAATTGCCTGCTAGCACTAGAGCTCATAATGTTATTCATGTTTCTGTGCTTAAGAAGTATGTACATGATCCTAACCATGTAATAAATTGGGATGTGATTTAGGTGGAACCAAAGGGAGAGTTCCAAATCGAGCCTATGCGCATCCTCACCGGGAAGGTCACAATGCTCCGGAACCGAGCAATAAGATAGGTGAAGGTGCAATGGGAGCACTATGGTCCCGAAGAAGCTATGTGGGAGCTGGAGGATGCCATGCGACTGGCACATTGTAGAAGGAGCAAGTCGACATAAGTCAACTTGAACGAAGACCGACTTAGTCGATCAGCCGACTAAGTCGGTCGGCTGAGTAAACACAGTGATTAGAGTCTGTTAACTAATAGTCGTGTCGGTTCGGTGAACCGACAGGTAGTTATGATTGTAACTGTTTGTAACCTGTATATATTAGGCTGTTGAGCCTCACAAGAACTCAGTTCAGTTCTTGGCTTTGTACGATTTATTGAGAATAATATAATCTGTTCATCCTATCTGTTCTTGTCTCTTGTATCTGTGTATATTTCTGTATATTTTTGTATGTATTATTGGTAACCTTATGTGATCTGTGAGATTACAACATTGGTTCCGTTTCCGGTAGTACATAACTAAGATATATGCTCACATATGATACCAGAGCAGGAGATAAAGGACTGGTGGGAGAGAAAAATTGCTAACTATCTACAAAATTACGCACGAAGGAACAGATTGACAGTCGCAGAAGAAAAAGCCAGATTTTTCACTGAGACTCACGAAAAGTTTGTCGAATCCGTCCCACACCTATTGAAGCAGCTTTTGGATGAGAAAACCGGACAAGACTAAAGAAGAACAGTTACTCTAGAAACTGATCCGAGGAGGACGTACAAATCTATCGGAGTGGTTCGAAAAGATAGCCGACGACTTCTATGAGCAACAAGCAGTCGAAGACAGGACTTCTGTGGAAACTGTCCGACATAAATTTTTCACAGAATTTACTGATCAATTCTTGTGTTCCTTGCCGACTTTGTTGTTCAAGTTTTTAATAGAAAAAGGTGCAGGCCATATTGTCAAAGCTCGACCACTATTACATGAACCACCCTCAAATACTAACTGGGAAGAGAATCAAAAGAAGTGGGAAAAATTTATTGCTGAAAGGGAGTGGGAATACTTCCTGAGTAAGTAGACACTATCCGAGCTTTCTAAAAAGCGTCGGGTAGGCCATGGGGGGGTAGCTGGTCGTGTGTCGGACCTAGAGCATAGTGGATTCTAGTCGACCAGAGTTTTAGTCACCAGTAATGAACAATCGACCGAAGAGGACCTGAAGGCATAGTATTGTACGAAAGTATGTCGGACATTAAGAGAATTGAAAGGGACGAAAGACAGCAGAGAAGGGAAGCCAGACGAGAAAGAGCCGCAGAGCTGCAGCGAAACCCTAGGAAGACCAACCATGATGACGTACCGCCAGAGTCGGGTCATGACCGACGCAGAGAAGGCGAAGAAGAAGAGGGGTCCCCTAAAGATGACGAAATGTGGATAGAGCAGCCAGAAGCTCTCCAACTAATTGTTCCCGACGAAGGAGTAACCCTTTCCACAGTAATTTCGCGTACCAGAATACAAACTATTATAGAAGATGACCTTCGACTAAGAGCTGGAGAAATTACACTCTGGAGCCGACTAGGCGATGAACCATATCCGGGTCGACATCTTGTAATACGTCGACCGATCGAAGGGAATTGGGTGACCTTTCAAACGGCACCCTCCTTTCGTAGTATCCACTTGCTCCTGCCAACACATGAAGGAGCACCCCCCCTGCCACATACAACTTCAGAAGATACACAAGAGTCAGACCTGAGCACGCAAAGTGACAGTGGGTCATTAAGAAGACAAATTATCAACAATCCGCTATTCGACGAGAAAGAGTCGACAACCGACGGAAGCACAAGTTCCGTCGACCAAAACCCCATCATCACCCCGACAAATTCGACTGACTCAACAACCCCACCCCTTACAACCCCACCCAAACCACCCACCCCACCAACTTGAGAGAGTAGTGATAGTGACTCCGACATGGGTCACGGATCTGCTCAGATTCCCCTTTATGAGGGCGACGAAGACCCCAGACGACATTGGTTCATCTGTGAGTCGATATGGGAGGCCAACAAGGTAACAGAAGAAGACCGCCAGATGGCCCAGTTCGCGGGAGCCCTAAGGAAAAGAGCTCTCACATGGTATATGACATTTTCTGAACGGCAGCCTAGAGCAACAAAATCAGAGATAAAAGCGCAATTCCTATCATTCTTCAAGACCCCAGACGCCAAACATCTGGCCGCTAAGAAGCTGAAAACGACATCACAGAAGCCAGGAGAAACAGTCCGCGATTATGATAAAAGATGGAAGGATCTATTGAGCCAGTTAGACTATTCTATTGACGAACAATTACTGATTCAATGGTTCCTTGCAGGGCTCTCACAGAAAGTTCACTGACACATCATTCTGGAAACTTTCAAGTCGTATGAAGATGCGCTGACAAAATCTCTACAAGTCGAAATGGATGAAGATATCCCTGCCTATCCGACCGACCACCGTTTGTAGGAGCAGCTGGAAAACGTGCAGAAGTCCTTGAAAGAGCTGACCCTGAAGAACCAAGAAGTCTGGTGCACTAACTGTTCAACAGCTGGGCATTCCAAAGATACTTGTCGACAGCAATTCAGCCGACAAGATGTCCGTTTTGTGCAGACAAAGACATTTTGCGACATTTGCCAGGAACGTGGAGACCATTCCACGGCCGACTGTCCTTACAATATGAAGAATGGGAAGGCTTCCTGATGTGCTATCTGCGAGACTGCAAATCATAACACGGCCGACTGCCATCTTAACCTAAAGAATAGACAGAATTATCAGGTCGTCTACCAGACAAATGCAGTAGCACAGAACACGGAGCAAAACAATAACAACAACCAGAATGGACAACGCAATGATGGCCGACGATATGAACGCAAAAATGACAACCGACGCCCAGGGTTTGGAAGAACAGGTCGATTCGTTGGGGGTTGAGAAATAAGAATTCGTCGACCCACACAATGCTTTATCTGTTACAAAGAAGGGCACAGATGCGCAGACTGTCCGTATAAGGA
>LPNX010464249.1:0-27720 GCA_001517045.1 Pseudotsuga menziesii
TCGTCGTGTGTTGTCACAAGCAATTGTAAATAAGAACACCAGGGTCCTTCATTTACTCAAGCCTACATCTAAACTAGTTAATTTGAATGTAAAAACCCTCCTTAAGTATTCTATTAGAAGAGAACATCTCGACACAACCTCCCACACAGATTTTTGGGCCTTTATTGGTCGGTTTCCATGTCGTGACATGAATCTAGTTGATGCAGTAAAGAGACTAGTGCAGAGTTTTTGGCATGATCACACAAGGCCTTCTTCAAACCGGAAGGATGTACTAAAACTGAGAAGGGGTTCAAAGGACCGTGAACCACATATTAAGCATCTTCTTGATATAACACAGACAGAACTATACGAGAAATTTAGGAATGAACATAGACAATTGAATTTGGGGCAAAGATCTTTTGAGAAATGTAAGCCCTGGTATGTTAGAATAAATACTCTTCGTAACACTTGTTGTTGTAGATACCATGTAGAATATGAATATTACTATGAAACATTTTTGTACATTCGTCATGTGTTGCATACTAACCATGTGTAGGATTGCTCCTTGACAATACCACCAACTTCATCAAGAGAATTCATTCATAGTATCATGTGCAATAGGCCTGAGGGGTAAACTTACTATGCAAAATCCTGTTTGGATGGAACTTGCTCCAACTGTGCTGGAATGGCATTATTGAGCCAATGTATGCATGAGACTGGAGACAATGAATTTGGGAATATGGTTATAGACATGAAAAGTTTCAAATATATCAGCTATGAAATAGTCCCAGGGAAAGAAAGCAAAAAAATACAATTGGTGACATCTCAGGTACATGCATTTATCTATAAAATTATGTTTGAACAGTTGCATTTCATTCCTTACATACAAAAAAACCTGATATTCAGATCATTTTGTGTCAACAGGTACAAGTTAGTGTCTTCATCAAGGAGTTTATTGAAAAGACACGTCAATATGTTCAGCATGTCCACTTGGCACGATGGCGGGATGAGAAGTTTAGAATATGTAGAGATACATTTCCTCGTGGTACTATACTTTCAGTTGTTGATTTTGCCGAGAACTACACTCTGCAACCTCAAAATGAGATCCAAAGTCAGTATTATCACTCTAAGTAGGTTTCCTTGATGGTGCATATCACATAGAGGCATGGCCCAAACAGTAGTGAAGAGCAAAGAGAAATTCTAAAGGAATATCACTTCTACATAAGTGATGATAGGTGCCATGACTTCCACTATGTACGCCATTGCTTCATCATGTTCTATGATCATTTGAATGGTAGGGACATACAGATGGATCAACACTAGATTTGGTCTGATGGATGTGCTGGTCAGTTCAAAAATGCATGCATATTTCAATGGTTGAGTTCAATGCATAAAAACTACAAAGTTCCACATATGTGGAACTATTTTGAGACTAGGCATGGTAAAGGAGAGCATGATGGAGCTGGAGCATGTGTCAAAATAGCCCTACGAAGAGAGGAATTTAAATTATCTACAATATCTACTATTCGAAATGCTCAATCTATAGTCAGGTGGTGCATGTCAGTAATGGGAGAAGAATCAGCTATGCGAGCAGAATCCACAAGAAAGAGACACGTGGAGAGATTTTTTTGGGAGGTGGTAGACATAGATTGTTCACATGCATGGGAATGCAAGACTGTTCGTAGGACTTGTGGCTTTCATTCAGTTCGAAGCTCTGATAACCCAGTATTTGAAATTTGGACCAGAAAACTCACTTGTTTTTTCCCGCCTTGTTGTGATGGTGACTGGGATGTGTGTGAATCATTGGATTGGGTTGATGGATGGGATCGCATATCACTTCCACTTGATCACCGTGCGATTGTTGAGTTAACTCCGTTGGAAGAATACCAATCGTCTATTTCTATAGATTTTGATCATGTATCAGACCTTGTACAACCTGGTATGATGCATTTCCTTAACATTTTTTTTGTAAAATTTACGTAGTTTTGAAACTCACATTAATGGCCTTGTATCACACGAAAAATATTTGATCATATACCTACAATCATACTATACAGGACACATATACGCAATGGTTTCCTCAAAAGATAGTGAATGGGGTGGTGATTACTGGTTGGCACGTTGTATAGAGGGAAAGAAAACCATTATGTCCATGACTGATGATGAAAACAACCACTTCCCCATCGGCTCTATGGTTGTTAAAGGTGAATATCTTACACATGACAACAATGCAAGAAAGAAGGGTGGATATATTTACAGGGATTACAAACCAGGTGCAAGTGTGTATCACTTTACCAACTTAATTATTGGTACAAACCTCCAGGTACGAACAATGCCTAGTCAGAATTCATCGAAGGTACGCTACTTCTTACCGGATACAGAGCATGAGAGACTAATGGAGACCATCATTAAAGAGATGATCTGGAGGGCTTGATTGTATGATAATAGGTGGGATCTAGCATGATGAGCATCATCCTCATCATCACCATCTCCAACAACATCATCATCATCATCCTCACCTTCATCATCATCATCACCATCATCCTTATCATCACCATCAACATCATCATCATCATCATCATCCTCACCTTCATCATCATCATCACCATCAACCTCATCATAAACATCAACATCATCATCATCATCATCTCCAACAACATCATCCCCATCATCATCATCATCCTCATCCTCATCCTCATCCTCATCCTTCATCCTCATCCTCATCATCACCATCATCATCACCATCAACATCATGAACATCATCCTCATCCTCATCATCATCATCACCATCACCATCAACATCATCTTCATCACCTTCATCAACATCATCATCCTCATCCTCATCATCACCATCTCCAACAACATCATGAACATCATCATCATCATCACCATCAACATCATGAACATCATCATCATCATCATCATCATCAACATCCTCATCATCATCATCACCATCAACATCATGAACATCATCCTCCTCCTCCTCATCCTCATCCTCATCCTTGTCCTCATCATCATCATCACCTTCATCATCATCATCCTCATCCTCATCATCATCACCATCAACACCATGAACATCATCATCATCATCCTCACCATCAACATCATGAACATCATCATCATTCATCATCATCATCCTCATCATCATCATCACCATCAACATCACGAACATCATCATCATCATGCTCATCATCATCCTCATCCTCATCATCATCATCATCATCATCCTCATCCTCATCCTCATCCTCATCATCATCAATATCAATATCCTCATCATCATCACCGTCAACATCATGAACATCATCATCATTCATGTGTAAGTAAACACAAAGTATAATATCTAAGTAAACATCACCATCCTTCAATAATATCATCATTCATGTGTAAGTAAACATCATCATCCTTCAACAATATAATATCTATTATGTGATAATTCCCTTTAGACAATGGTATTTTGTAGGGAAAAGCATGCAACATGTGTAAGTAAACACAAAGTATATATGGGTGGAAGCAATATTTTTCCTTTTCCGAGTACCCTAACGAAAAATCTTGAGAGTGTAACCCTTAACCTAATAAGTTCTATAATATGCATGGTGTAGGTTTATATCTATAAACAAAAGCTATATTTAAGCAAAACCAATGTTTTTAACTCAAAATTTCAATTATATTGTTGATGCAACATGTTAACACTAGTACATGTGTATATTAACACTAGTAAATTGCCGCTCCGTGAGGTTTTTTGAACACCGTGCCCTAGTCCACGAGGTGTCCCTAAACGGTATCTGGATGTGACCTGCAACTCACCATAGATCGATGCTCGGGCCTCCGATTGACAAACCGTCGATTCCGTTGGATTCGTGACATGGGATTTTAGCTAGGGGGGGGCCTCTCCCTCCTGTCCATTTCCCGATGACCTCCATCTACGGTGGGTTCTGAAGCTAGGGTTTTGCTCAATAGGGGACAATGTAGTCACGCCAACAAGGGCCAAAGCTGGAAAGCCACGGATGGTGGGGATGCGGTTGGCATTGCCATATTTCCATGCCCAAACACACTAGCAGGAGTTGGAAAAATTCAAAATTGCCACTCCATGAGGTTTTTTGCGCACCAGGCCCAAGTCCACCAGGTGTCCCTGAACGGTATCTGGAGGTGACCTGCAACTTGCCATAGATCGATGCTTGGGCCTCCGATCGACGAACCGTCGATTCCGTTGGATTCGTGACATGGGATTTTAGCTAGCGGGGGCCCTCTCCCTCCTGTCCATTGCCCGATGACCTATGGTGGTTTTTGAAGCTAGGGTTTTGCTCAGTAGGGGACAATGCAGTCATGCCAACGAGGGCCAAAGCTGGAAAGCCACGGATGGTGGGGATGTGGTTGGCATTGCCATATTTTCCATGCCCAAACACACTAGCAGGAGTTGACAGAATTCAAAATTGCCACTCCGTGAGGTTTTTTGCGCACCGGGCCCAAGTCCATGAGGTGTCCCAGAACGGTATCTGGAGGTGACTTGCAACTCGCCATAGATCGATACTCGGGCCTCCGATCGACGAACCGTCAATTCCGTTGGATTCATGATGTGGGATTTTAGCTAGGGGGGCCGCTCCCTCCTGTCCATTTCTCGGTGACCTCTATCTACGGTGGTTTCTGAAGCTAGGGTTTCGCTCTGTAGGGGACAATGCAGTCATGCCAACGAGGGCCAAAGATGGAAAGCCACAGATGGTGGGGATGCGGTTGGTATTGCCATATTTCCCATGCCCAAACATACTAGCAGGAGTTGACAGAATTCAAAATTGCCGCTCCGTGAGGTTTTTTGCGCACCGGGCCCAAGTCCACCAGGTATCCTTGAACGGTATCTGGAGGTGACCTGCAACTCGCCATAGATTGATGCTCGGGCCTCCGATCGATGAACCGTCTGTTATCTCTAAGGTTGTTTCACCTGTTTATTTTTAAACTTTTTATTATGACTTGTTTTTATTGTTTTCATTTTGCTTTGTTTTATAATTTATGGTTGATTGATCGCCATTAGGGTTTCGTTTGTTACCTAAAACCATCAAAATTTTCATTCATTAACTATGAGCCCATGTATGTGCAAAGAAGTATATGTTATATGGTGAATTCTCACAGCTGGCAGCATCTATCCAAACTGCAAACATATCCTGAACTGGAAGCATTTTAATTTCTGATAGCAGAATGTCAAATTGGCATTTATTTCAAAAGTTTATTCATATCATGGAATATAAAATGATATTAAGCTTTTATAATATTCATAATTATGGGGCATTCAGCATTGACATGTTTTAAACGAAAATGCACCCCTGTCCACGAAATCATGACTTGTGTGGTGGCATTTATGGAAAAGTACACATGTTGTCATTTCAAAGTTTGAGCCGTTCATGTAATGAGTACCAGCGTTGATCGTGGCCGAAATCAAGTTAATGCACATTTTTCTCCAAAATTTCTCTTATCATTCTGCTGGTTAATTGAAGAGGGGTATTCGTAGGCCTGTTGGTCTATTGTCTATCTCCATTGGTGATGAGCAGCATCATGTAGGGTTTCAGTGATTAGGGTTTGCTTTCAAAATCTATGTTCTGGTTTCAGGGTTCAGATTACAATGTATATACTTCCCAGCATTTCGAAGCACGTAGTTATAGCACAGATTTTCATGTTCAGGGCCATATAAGCTGAAGGCATCTTAGATCTGCATTACTAATTGAGGTTTGAGGAGGCTCAGGGGTAAGACCTATGAACCTTTTTGGTTGTAATTTTACTGTCATATTCATTCAGTTGAGCCTGTAAAGTAGTCAAATTAGAACCAGCACAGACATAGGTGCATTATTCACAGGCTAGATACTAGCATGAAGTAAAGACTCACCACAGAGGTAAATGCAGCAAAGTGTGTGTGTTTTTGTTTGAGATTTAAAGCCCGTCGGTCCACATAGCAGAGTTGGAATCTCTTTAGGGTTTCAAATGTCAAAGGGAAGCGATGAAGAAGAACCAGAGGCTATAGTTAAAAGGAAACCTGGTGGTTTCATTTGCAGGCTGGAACCAAGTAATACAGATTGGATAAAACAATTTCCCAGGTCTGCCAAGCTTATGCAGAAGTCTGGATGGTTCAATTTTTGTGAAAAACTGCAGGGTTACCATTCACAAATGACCATTCTATTTATTGAAAATTACCGAGATGAGAGGGTTCAGTTGCAAAGCCTAACTATTAGAGTCAATGAGGACTCTGTTGCTGAGGCCATAGGTGTTCCTGCAGAAGGTGAAAGATGGTTTAAAGAGCAATATTTTAAAGAAGACCTCAGTGAATTCTTGATCCCAGAAGGTGAAAAGCTTGAATGGAAAAATGGGGTGCATATTAGTAAGATGAAACCAGGATGGAGGGTCCCCCTGGAGGTGATTCAAAACTATATCACTTGTGATGGCAGGTATGATAGAATATTAAAATGCCATTTAAAACTGTTAATGCATATCAATGGAAATACATAGGTAAATCTCCTGTTCTATCTACTAAAAAGTCTCCAAAAGATGATAGATAGGGTTCAAAGTCATCCTCAGCATACAACCCATTCTTTTTACCACCTGGGATTAATCAAATTATTGATTTTAACTCAGTTACAGAGGGAGAAAAGAACATGGAAATCCCTGCTAGCAGAGCTAAGGTTTAGGGATAATCCAAAGGAGAAAGGAAAAAGAATGTTGGATGATGCTAACTAGCAAGAAACCAGTCCCAAAGAGACAGTTCAGGAGGTGAAGAATGAAGAAAAGAATGTTGCTTGTAATCCTATACAAGACATCTTATGCCCTGAAACACCCTGCACACATGAAAACCCAGAGAAACTCAGTGGTATTCTTAAAAACATAGCTTCAAAAAATAAGATTTGTAAATAGTTATGCAAAGAAGGCAAGCCAAGAACCAGACTGAGGGAAAAGATGCAGATTGAGGAAAGAACAACACAGGAAGGTGACAGGGATGTTGTAGTAATAGAAGATGCTGCTAGCGAGGGAACAATACATACAAGGAGGGACCAGTATTGTGAAGATATGGAAAAATTCATTGATATGCAGGGTGTAGCAGGCTCCATACCAGCAGTTTTCTGCACAGACAAGAAAGACAATTTTGATGAAGGCTCAGTATCAAAAATTTTACATAAAGAAGGAGGTCACATAAGAGAAGAGGATTTGGAAATCTCCCCAGAACTAAACCAATGTAAGAGGTCTCTGCAAAACTATACAGAACAAACAAAGTACTTGCAAGACATTAATGAGAAGCTAATGGTGGCTAACAAAAGACTCCGTGAGGACATGGAGGACAAAGAAGGAGAATATCAAAAGCTGCTGGTGATTTCCAAGGATATTCTCAGCGAAAAGCGAGCCATTCAGAGACAGCTAGAGCAAGTCAAAACTCAAAGCAAGGAAAACGATAAAGATGTTGAACTCACTAGACTTCGAAAGCGTTCACAAGTTCTTAGTGACCTAGCTACGTTAGCAGAGGCTTCTAGAAGCTTTTAGGTGTTAAATTGTTATTTTATTTTGAACTTATGTTGTTCCTTTTGACACATGTATGACACTTGTAGTTTAATACTTTTTAAGGGGATAACTTCCCAATTTTTGAGGAGGTTTGATCCTTGAATATAGGATCTATAGTTAGTTTATGATATAATTTTTTGTATAGAAGGCAGTCTCGACTGAAGCACTAGAGGTTGGCAATTTTGGAGAATGCAAGCTCAATTGTAAGCATTTCCTGTATGACATAGACTTTATGCAACTTCTGTACAGGTTCTATTTTTGAGTGAAACATGATGATGATTTGCCTATATGTCTTATGAATTGTTTTTCTAATAATTTTATTATGCATATGGTCCATTACATCCCATTGCACTAATTCTTATTGTGAGATACAATTATCTTTACACTGTGGAAAACATAGGCAGTTTCACTTGTCTTTATGATCATAGTAACCTTGCTATTGAACTCTGTGTTTTATCTCATGTTATACAGTTCCTGTGGATTACCTTACAGCTCTGATTGACCTACGAGCCTGCATTTTCATCAATGCTTTGATTTTCTTACCAATACTTATATTATACCAGTGTGTGACATATACCAGCTTAGTTTATTGTAAACTGTGTGATGCTTTTTACAGTTTTTTGATTTCATACCAGTTTAGTCCACTTATAATTGTGTGATCTGTACAAACAACTTTGATTTTATATTATCCTATTTCTTCAGTCATTGTTTGATTTCACTTACAAATTTCATGTTATACTAGCCAAGTTCTTTATAGTTCTGTGAAGTTCCATTAGGCCTGGTTTCATACCACCTTATGTTTTCAAGTTGATTTCATTCGATTTGTACATTTGAGAATAAGATTTCCTTAATCTTGAACCCATGTAGTCTAGGTTCAACTTTAGGGATAACACTTTCAATTCCGTTGGATTCGTGACATGGAATTTTAGCTAGAGGGGGCCTCTCCCTCGTGTCCATTGCCTGGTGACCTCTGTCTACGGTGGTTTCTGAAGCTAGGGTTTCACTCAGTAGGGGACAATGCAGTCACACCAACGAGGGCCAAAGATGGAAAGCCATGGATGGTGGGGATGCGATTGGCATTGCCATATTTCCCATGCCCAAACACACTAGCAGGAGTTGACAGAATTCAAAATTGCCGCTCTGTGAGGTTATTTGCGCACTGGGCCCAAGTCCACCAGGTGTCCCTGAACGGTATCTGGACGTGACCTGTAACTCTCCATATATCGATGCTCGAGCCTCCGATCGATGAACCGTCGATTCCGTTGGATTCGTGACGTGGGATTTTAGCAATGGGGGGGGGCTCTCCCTCCTGTCCATTTCCCAGTGACCTCTGTCTACGGTGGTTTCTGAAGAGAGGGTTTCGCTCAGTAGGGGACAATGCAGTCACGCCAACGAGGGCCAAAGTTGGAAAGCCATTGATGGTGGGGATGCGGTTGGAATTACCATATTTCCCATGCCCAAACACACTAGCAGGAGTTGACAGAATTCAAAATTGCCGCTCCGTGAGGTTTTTTGCGCACCGGGCCCAAGTCCATGAGGTGTCCTTGAATGGTATCTGGAGGTGACCTGCAACTTGCCATAGATCGATGCTCGGGCCTTCGATCGACGAACCGTCGATTCCGTTGGATTCATGACGTGGGATTTTAGCTAGGGAGGGGCCTCTCCATCCTGTCCATTGCCCAATGAACTCCATCTACAGTGGTTTCTGAAGCTAGGGTTTCGCTCAGTAGGGGACAATGCAGTCACGCCAACGAGGGCCAAATATGGAAAGCCACGAATGGTGGGGTTGCAGTTGGAATTGCCATATTTCCCATGCCCAAACACACTAGCAAGAGTGGACAAAATTCAAAATTGCCACTTCGTGAGGTTTTTTGCGCACCGGGCCCAAGTCCACGAGGTGTCCCTGAACGGTATCTGGAGGTGACCTGCAACTCGCCATAGATCGATGCTCGGGCCTCCGATCGACGAACCGTTGATTCCGTTGGATTCGTGATGTGGGATTTTAGCTAGGGGGGGCCTCTCACTCTTGTCCATTTCTGGGTGACCTCCATCTACAATGGTTTCTGAAGCTAGGGTTTCACTAAGTAGGGACAATACAGTCACACCAATCCGAGCCAAAGATGGACAATGCATTTCATGCCAACGGCCAAACTTGGAAAACCCTATCCCTAACTAGGGTTTATTGTTTAACATGCATGTCCCATTACCATAACCCTACCAAGGAAACCCTAATCCTAACCCTAATCTTATCTTACTGTCACAACTCAATTCAGAATCAAACTAATGTCGAACTGAACTTTTTCAAATCCGATGGACTTATGCTTCAAATAATGTTGATTCAAAAAGTTGGTTCTCAGTCTTTAGATTCTATTGTAGTTCCTTTAATGCTAAGTGATTAGTCATTGGGTGCATGAGGTTTGTTGAATAGTGTTGTTGGTTGTTGATGAAATGTAAAGCATGTATTGCACTTAGTTTTATTAAATTACACTTGAGCATTGACTTAACTTGTAATTTAATGAATCCAAACTCACAATTTTTAATTAGATATATCCAATTGGTGTGCAAGTAGTGATTTCATTGAAACCTTGAAATACATTGTATATTGCACTAATATTTATTAAATTACACGAGCAAGAACTTTGACTTTAGTGTGCATGTATTGAGATCATTGAAACCTTTAAATATAATAGTTTTTTCTTTTGACATAGTGCATTCATAACTAATAGATAATCCTCACAAATCAATACAATAGATTGACACAAGAACATGTGGAAACCAAAGAACAAATTCAAAGTGAAATGTATATTGCCTCCTAACAAAGCTTTTTCCTATAGACACATGATTATGATTGGAATGTTTTCTGGATTATCAAGAATGGGAGTGAATGTACATTTTTGTCATTACGTAGTTTATTGTAATTGTGCATTGTTCTCAAATTTATAACTGATATCTCCATACATTCGTAAAATCTATAAAAAATTGGGAACATTACACATAGAAACATTCTTCGCCACACATGTATATTCACACTTAAAAGACTGAACCATGAATATCTCAAGAGCCTTGATATGAAATATTTTTTATACCATGAAAGTTATAATACAAAAATATAAGGCCTAGATCTATGGCCTGTCAATGTACATGTATCAAAAACATATTTGATTTACATGTGCAAACAAAAGTACATCTGTCCTGGACCGCGCCCCTATACTCTAACTCCGGACTGTACATAAAAATACATATTTGTCCTGGACTAACACATCAAAATTCTAACTTTCTCTTGTTTTTCCCGGACCCTAATGCTCTTTGGCTCCGTCTACGACCACTGTGCATCTCTGGCGACTGCAAATCAATGACAATATTTCTTGATTAGGTAACTAAGCTAGTATTGTCCATGAATAACAAAGTTTGAAAATTTAAAATATGACTCAATTGTAAATTAAACAAAGACTCATTGCATCCGTCAGGGGTATAGGTGCCTGTGGTGTCGAGGGTGTAGGTGCCATGCTTCTCTGTGAATAAAACAAAATATGTCAATTATCTCAAGAATTATCAACATGTACATGAATGAGAAAGTATTAATCAATTATGTAAAAAATGAATATTTCACCAAAAAAACCATTTCTAGGAGACGAGGCTGGTGCTCTTTAGTAGTAAGAGGAGCCGTAGATTGAACATCAAACTTAGTTGCATGCACTAATGGACAAGGGTATGGCTACATTCACCAAATGATTAAATAGTTAGACATCGTGCATGTCCAAAAACAATACAAATGAAATGTACAATTACAAATATTCAAGTAGATGTACCTCACTGTGACTTATCCCTATTGTAGATGCGGCATTGACAACGGCATCAACAATCCCACTAAGGTCTGGCATGGATGACTCTACATCCTGATGCTGTAAACATGCGAAAATAACATTAAGAAAAACCACTTGTGAAGTGAATACATAGCTAACCAGCAACTGCCATTGGAAGTGTATACATTACCGTGGGATGAGTAGGTTGATCCTCATGCACAGCCGCTCTGTTCAAGGAAGAGGGACCTCGTCTGGTGTAAACAACCCCCTTGTATATGTTTGGACTATGGGGAGATCCATACCAAAGAGGTGGTGTAGGGATCTGTGATGGCGTCTGCTTTCATAAAGTGTTACCATAGTTAGACATGGATTTGAATGGATGGAATAATATGTATTGAAAAAATAACATGTTGTAATATACTTACCCCTTCCTGGTACATATCTCCACCACGGGAGTGACCACTTCCATCAATTTTGTGCTCCTCTTCAGATGCATCTAGCATCTGTAAGTTTAAAAATTATATTTACATTAGCGGTCTCTATAAAGGAGTGTACAGTAAGAAATTTAAATAATTCGAACAAGATTCAATCATAACCCATGTACTTACATTCTTTAAGTAGTCGTAAATTCCACCTTGGACTATGTCGTTGATATCTTCATCTTCAGCATCATGTTCCAAGTGGGGTTGCTGCAACTTCAAAAATTGTAAATATTAGACATTTTAATAAATTAATCAAGACTAACACATGCATTAACAAAATTATACATGTAATAACAAATTGACAAGTGTTTAGATATTACCTCAGCTGTGGTTCTCTAGGTATCGGGTACAACCACACCAGGTGTAGTACCACCCCTATGAGAGGCATCAAACTCCTGCAAGAGTAAATATTGCATATATATTACGAATCTTTTAATATGTTAGATATAGTATGGAACAATTAAAAATTGAGTTCAATAATAGAGTTTTAAAACAAAGTCCTTACCTGACCACCAGACATCGTACTGGTACCATGTCTTGGTCCAGGACCATAACAGGGTCCCCCACACGATGTGCAGATGTGCGGCTCACTCTAAGGCACATGGGATGTCGGTCTATCCCCACCAACAGATGTCCCTCCACCACCAGAAGCTGGTGGTTGTACACCAACAGAGGAAGAGGGCGCTCTCTCGTCAATAGTGGTCGTGTGTCAAGAGACCATCTTAGCTAGAGTAAAAAATGCGTCCTGTGTCTGGGCAACCATGTCATGTGCAGGAGGGATGTCTGCCCTGGGTAGCTGGGCACGGGGTGCAGGTATCTGTGGATTGGCATCTCTATTCCTAGCATGGGGTCGATGTTGGGGCATTCCCCTACCAACTCCCTGGAAGCCCAACATGTCAAAATAGTTGACATGTTTCCCCATCACAAACTCTGCATACAATTTTTGGAGGAAGTACATCGGTACTTCCCTATTGTTGTGAGGGGGGATGTCAAAAACCATGTACCACCTATCCATCCGGTTGTCTCTGATGGGTGGAAAAGTGCACCACTCAGTATAAATATGTGGCCTACTGATCTCTGGCATGTTATCCGTCCCAGGCACTCTGAACAATGAATAGATGGCTTGTTTTGTTATTTTCATCTTTTTTACCTCATTGTAACTCAAGCCATCAGCATATTATTTCCTTTTTCTCTCCCTATAAGATGTGATGCTATATAATGCATCATTCGATCTTGCAATCGTATCAACGATAGATAACAATGAATCTGACAGGGAGCGGCGGAGCTCATCTCCACCCCTCCAAGCTGAACCTATCTCTCTCAAATGGCCAATGAACCTCAGTATCTCTGCATTGTTATGATCCATAGTAGCCACTGCAATCATAAATACAAATAAAATATCATTAGAAATATAAACACATGATATAATGACATATATAAGAACTGAAAACTGTATAACTATTGACATATAAACTAAATCTATCATGTAAATTTAAAGATTGATCTTGAATTTTACAGTAAAGAATAGGCGGCATAAGCTATTTAGAGTGTTAGTCTATTCATAAGCTATTTATTGTTAATGAGAGGGGCTATTGTTGAATCAAGTTGGTAATCAATTTCTAAGCCATTTATTAATTTAATGAAGATTATTAGCATTTTGATGAGGGTGATATTCAATAAATATGTAGGAGCTATGATAGGATTGGTGGGAATTTTCAACCCCAAGATTTACATGGAAAGCTTGTAGGAGCTTTTTAACTCAACACGGATAATGCCTCACTGCTGTTTTTATTTGAATTTTTGTTTGAATAATGTATCACTGCTTGAACATAGATTTTAATGGAAATTCTTCACATAACATGCTCATAAATTATAGCAAGGAAATAACATTAACAATGATTTAAATGGCTAATAAACAGACACCCAAAGACATAATAAGAAGGTGCTTTTTACATGCCTATAGCATCCTGTTGACAGATCTGGAAATGAACATTGAGATACCCAAGTAATGTGGCCATACTATGTGATAGCAGTGAGAAAATCTTATAATGGCTGAGATCTGAAATGTGCTATAGATGACTATTGGGAAAACTTCATCTTTTACTTAAATATTCAGATCTGGAAATGAGAGTTATTTGACTCACAATACAGAGTTATGAAAGTACTATAGCAGCCTTAGAATGTGCTAGGACTGACAATCAATGGATGAAGAAGTAGACTCTGGTATAAAAAATCCTGTAGTAGATTTATTCTTCCCAATGCGCCCAATGGAAGTATGTAAGCACAATATAAGAGTGAAGATTTTACCACATTGATATTTCAAATTATGGCAGCCTAGAAACTACTGGTTACACTCTTCCCATGAATCATTTCATCTACAACAGCAAAATCTTGAACATCTTCTCCACATGAAGACCCATGACTATATACTATCAGCGAGCATTAACAATATTGACGTGGGTGCTGTATATACAAATTGACTTAATGCTTTTGGTGATTAATAGTACATTTTCTATTGTGAAAATGACTATGTTCCTTCAAATTTTTAGGGATGGAATTTTACAATAAATCAGAAGTTTTGCCATAGAGCATATTAAATTACTTTGAATAACAAAATATGATTGCTATTTTAAGTTTTTTAAAGATTCTTTTGGAAATGAAGTGGCTACAAATGATTCAACACAGAGAGGACTGATGTAGCATTCTTTTAGTGCAATTGTTTTACCTCCTAATCATACTACAAAATTATCGTAGACAAGGCAAATAAATTGATGTAGAAAATTAAAAAAACATGAAAAAAATTGAAGAAAATACCTCACAATGGGAAGGTTAAAATCCAAAGGTGGAGATGGAGGGCTCAAGCACACCCAAAATTGCGTATGCACAGTCGAGGTTTCTTCTTCGTTCGTCCAATAGCCACGTCGAAAATGAGAAAAGGACAGCCTTGGTCGGTTTAAAAATAAAAAACAGGTTTTAACAATCGTGCCTCCGTTTTAGCAAAGGAAATCACGCGCGCGATTTGCTTGACTAAAATGGAGGCGCGATTTTGTTTACTAGCCTAGTTGGCATGACCATTGCCAGCCTTGGGACTAGGCTTGGTAGGTTCGATGTTGATTGGGTTGATTTCTTTTTTTTGGATCAAGAGTGAATGACTTCACTCCACCATTGCATCTAAAGGGTCCATCAACTTCTTGCACACACCCATTTAACTCACGGGTGCATCATAACACCAAACTCACCATATATTAACATCCGAAAAAGATACCACAAAAAATATCTACTACATTTGATAGAGGCCCATTTATCGATGCATTTTATGAAATAATAATTCATACCGGTGCATTTTCTAAATACTTGTGCATGAGTGCATCCCAATTCTATATGCATCACAAGATGGTTACTTTTTCTTTTCCTATTTATATGATGCCATATTGAAATTCAAATTTCTTGTTGTGCTTTGTGTATATACACACCGATGCGTTAGAATCACAAGCACACCGAAATGGTGAAAACCAAAATTAAAAATATCCCACAAGTTAGTTTTCCCTAAAATTAAAAAATAGCAATATTAAATCATTCACTTGCCGAAATTTTGAGGAGAGAGTTTTGGAAGAGAAACTTACGTGGAAGTATTTTGGAGCAAATGGATTGTTTTGAGGATTGAAATTTGTTAGTTATAGAGAATCACACAAAACTCTACATAATAGAAATTTCAATTGTGTAAAATATTACTGTTGATCTTATTATCCTATTTAGATTTCAACTAGATCTGGGGAAAAAAACATCACAATTACCTTCAATGTTGTAGCCCTTATTTTCATGCTTATTCTTTTTTGTTTTATTTGGAATCAATTATGCGGCTGCAAAATTTTTACATTAGGGTTTAAATCCCTTTATTGTTACACAATTACTATTTTTTCTTTTAGAGATTTTAGATTTGATGATTTTGTGATTATATATAGAAAGGATAGGGTGAGATGGGGCCACCTTTTCGGTCGAATTTGTAACCATGTCGACCTTATCAATTGTTTTTTAACTTTTTAATAAAAAGTGACGTGGCATTTTTGGTGCATTTATATAATAAGAATGCATTGGTGCATTTAGATAATAGTGCACCAGAATTGATACACATGATATTATACTTTATTTTCAAAAAAAAATCATTTCTCATTTCTTGGTGCCATAGTATCACGTTAACACAGCAATGCGTTTATACCAATAGCACAATGGTAATGGAAGCAATGCAACTTTTTTATTTTCCTAAAATGCTAAATAATTTTTTGTCACTTATGGTGGATCTGTTTTGATACAACACATCAATATTGTTTTGTACATAACATATCGAGGTGTTTTACGTATTTAAGCACACCGATATTAGAGTTGATTTCTATTTTTGAAGTTTTGTAATTTAATTGTGTAATATATTGATAGCTTTTGTTTTTAATGGTCCAATTTGTTTATTGATAGAAAATGCATGGTATGAGTTCAATGCATAACAATTTTAGTCAACATGATGGGAGAACATCCATAGTTACAAAGAACACAAGTGCTTTTTAATTTGTATATTTAAATTAAATTTTTTTAATTATTTATAAAGTTAACTAATATCTATAAGTTAATATTTGACACGCAGAGCCAAAAAATGAGAAAGCTCAATAATATTCTTACCAATCTTAGTCTAGAATAGTGTAAAACATTTATGTAAAGTTGCAGAGGGATGAATAAGGTAAATAGAAAATAAGCCAATATGAATTATTTCTTCAAATGTGATTAATATTGTACTTAACAATATTCACTCATGTTTCAAATAATCTGATTCGCATATGTTAAATGTTATGCAGGGACTGGCAATAATTGAAGTGAATGTTATCATACGAAAACAATTATGGAATATGCAAATGAGGATTAATTTTTACTCAGCTCACATGGAGTGGTGTTGCAAGTTAATATGAGGAAATACTTTTATAATACTTTGAGGGATATAGTTGAAAGAACATATGGATTTACTTTTCACTTACAATATAGAAATCAATCAAATGATTCCAATGATTAGGTCATATGTAAACTACAAAATGTGCTTCCAAAGCAATGGTCAATGAGATTTGTAAGGATTGCAATAGAAAAAACATACAACAATAAAAGATAATCATTCAAAACGTATTAAATTGTTGAACATGTTTATGTATAATATGTATCTATAACTACTACAAAGCTTCATTCCTTTACAAATTTTAATTATGCTCTATTTATTTTTCATATCTTGGCATAAAATAGTTTAATTTCATTTTACATTTCCGGGAAATTATGAAGTTCCCAAAGGATGAAAGACCTGATATGCAAAATGTGCCTATAGGGATGTCCAAAAAGGTGTACAAGGAGATGGTCAAGGAAATGGGCATAATAGCATCGAAAGAGGATCCACTTCATCAACAACATGCTCCAAATGTATGAAATCATTGATTTTTTATTATTATGTACATATCATTAATTAATTTAGCATTAAATATTATTTTTCAATTATTCTATTGCATAAAAGAAGACAAAGTGGATCCCATTCATAACACAATACTTGATGACAAGGAAAAAAGGGGTTGATAGAAAAGTTTGTAAGTACTTGTAATTTTTTTATAACAAATAATGATTTCATAGTGGTTGTGATCTTTATATTTTTCATGTTTTCACTAGCTATACTTGGATGTACACTTGAAACACGCAAAACAAGTGTTAACATGGAAAGAGGAGCCATCAAAAGAATTGATTGACATTGGCTTATGTAAGGGTTGAGAGTATGTTGGTGTATCAAAAATTAATTATGGAGTTTGTAAGTATCCATGTTGTTTTACTTATCTCATCTTATAAGTATTAGAACGACAAAAATCATAAATATTAAATATATGATTAATTATGGGGTATAAAACTTGTAGGAAACAAAGTATGGAGTGCAGGAAACAGAACAATTGTTGATAGATGGCATGAAACGTGGTTTTTGAAAGAATTTTTAACACTCGAGAAGTAATTTTTGATATGGTACATTGAATTTCAATTTACATTCATGTATATTATCAATTTTAGTTTTCATTATTCCAAGCAATGTAGATATATTTAGTACACTTTATTTTTATGTTTGCAGTTCTGGAAGCTAAAGAAGAGGAAAAGAATCAATCCAATCAACAAAGCATTCGATAAAATAACCCAATTGATGCAAATGGCTTGAGCACTTATAATAGTTCCAACAAAGAATGATGATCCATATTTATTTTTGGTGTTAGTGCAAGTTATTGTATATTTTTAAATATTTTTTTGCGAAATTAGACATTTTATATAATGTACTAGACATAATGTTTGAATTGAAAGACAATGGGTTACCAATAAGTGTAACAATTACATGCATGCAAATTTTTTTATTATTGTTGTCTCTATCTTGTCCTATTTTGTATAACAAAGGCCTTGTTATTGATATATATTAAAATAAAAAAGTTTATTCTATTAAATTATCCAATGTTATTGTCAAATGTTACATGTGAAATGGCACATTGGTAATTAAATATATGGATGATTAATTATTACAATAGATGTTAAAATCTATGATATAAGAAATTAATCAAAACAAACTCAATAACTAAAATTTAAATGAATAGTACTATAGAAAAATGTTCCAATTTTTTATGAATAATGGAATTTTAAAAATAAAAAAATAAAAATAAATATTTCACCGCAATCTCAGTAGTCACTATTCAAAGAATTATCTACAATATTTTTGGTACTTGATCTCACTTTGGTGCTTTTGTTCGAATGATACCCACTAATGCATTTATATAAATGATATGCCCAATAGTGTAATGTAAATTAAATGCACCGTTAAATTAAAAAAATTAAAAAATGTCCACTTGTGAGTCGCATCTACAGGTACGATTTTGTTTGTTAATCACACGAGTGATTTTTAATTGTTTATATGCACCAGGATTTGTTTAGAGATTTTACGCATCGATGATTTTTGTAATTAATCACATTGGTGCATTAGATTTGCTTAAATGCACCGGGCCATTTTAATAGTTTGTACGCACCGTTGCTTATTATGATGCAATGCATTGGGGCATTGCTATAAATAGACAACACCATTAGAGTTTAAATTATTAATAATTTTTCGGTGCATATGACGTAAAATATAACATCAATGTGTTTTCGTTGTATGTAAGCATCAATGCATATAAGCTATGCGTAAGGACTGGTGCAAACATTGAAATTTGGTTCCTTCTAGTGCTCAATTTGTTTGACTGTACTAGTGTAGATTATTTATATCATACATCACCGTTGTATTTTATTAAGATACACACTGTTGATCTTGTTTTCAACAAAGAGCGTTTGTAAATGTGCCAGTAGGGATATCCAAAAGGTGCACGAGGACATGGTCAAGGAAATGGACACAATTGCATCATAGGAGGAGCTAGCTCAACAACGTGATTATATATGAATCATTTGTTTTTTCAAATTAATTGCATCTCATTAAGTAATTCAACATTACAGATTTTTTTTCAATTGTTTTGTTGCAGAAAAGAAAACAAATTGGAACCCATTTAGTGCTGAAGACAAGACGACAATGAAAAAGGGGGTTGATAGAAAAGTTTGTGAGTATGTGTGTCGTTATAATAAATTAATATTTCATAGTGGTTGTGATATATATATATATATATATTCACTCACTATCCTTCAATGTCTTGAAACATATGTTAACATACAAAGAGGAGCAACAACAAGACTTAATTGAAATTTGGGTTAAGCAAGCGTTATGAGTATATGTTGACATATAAAAAATAAATTATGGATTTTGTAAGTACTTCTGTTTTTTTAATTATCTCATTTTGTAAGTAATATCTAAGAACAAAAATCATATATGTTAAATCTATGAATTCTTATGAGGTATAAAACTTGTCGGAAACAAAGGATGGAGTGCATCCAATAGAACATTGTTGATAGATGGCATGCGACATAGTCTGTGACACTCAAGATGAAATTATTGCTTTGGTACATTCAATTTCAATTTAGTGCATTCATGCATATTATCTATTTTAATTTTCCTTATTGCAGGACATGTAGATAAACTCACTACACTTTAGTTTTATGTTTGTGTATGGAAGCTAAAGAAGAGGAAAACAATCAATACAATCAACAAAACATTCAACCAAATAACCCAACTTATGCAAGTGGCTCAAGCAGTGATAAGAGTTCCAACAAACAATGATGATCCATATTTATTTTTTATGTTAATGCAAGCTAATATATATTGAAATAATTGTATGTGAAAATTGGATATTTTGTATAATGTGTTGGACGTAATGTCCAAATTGAAAGACACCATGTTACCAATGAGTGTAACAATTAGATGGATGTTTACATTTTTATTACTGTTGTCTCAATGTTTCCCTATTTTGTATAACGAAAGCCCTCTTATTGATATATAATAAAGTAAGCGTTCTTATTCTAATGCAATCTCCAATGATATTTTCATATGTTACATGTGAAATGGTGCATTGGTAAATAAATGTATGGATGATTAAATATTACAATAGATGATAAAATCTATGGTATAAGAAATTAATCCAAACAAACTCAATAATTAAAATTGAAGTGAATAGTAATGTAAAAAATATTTCAAATTTTGATGAATAATTGAATTTAAAAAATTAAAAATATAATATAGATATTTCACTACAACATTAGTAGTCATTGTTCAAAGAATTATCTATGGTACTTTTCGTAATTGATGTCACTGGTGCATTTGATCAAATTGTATGCACTAGCCCAATTATATAAATGATACACCTGATACTCCAATGTAGATTAAACACACCATTAAATTTCTAGAATAAATTGTACATGTCTGAGTCATATTTAGCAATGAGTTTTTTCTTGTTAATCACACTAGTGTATTCTAATTGTTTATATGCACCAATATTGTTTGAGATTCTATGCAGCGCTATGTTTGAATTGTTAAAATGCATTGGGCCATTTTAATAGCTTGTATGCACTAGTGCTTACTTTGATGAAATGCATCGGGGTGTTGTTATAAATACAAAACATTGTTAAAGCTTAAAAACATTAAAAATTCCCCTGCATATGACATAAAATATCACATATGTGTGTTTTTGTTGTACGTAAGCACCAATGCATATAATCTATGTCTAAGCATTACTGTGTTGTTAACATTTGGTTCTCTCTAGTGCTCAAGTTATTTTAGTGCACCACCGCAAATTATTTATATCATACAACACTGGTACTTTTTATTAAGATACACATCGGTGCGCTTGTTTTCAACAAATCACATTGGTAAAAAAAACCACAAAAACCTCCAACCGCTGAATTTTTTTAGTCGTAAAACATATCTGTAATAAATTCGATTAAAACATTTTCTACCATTGGAGGAGGTTGTAGTGGAGGTTTTTTTGACATTTTTTGTCAGTCTTGTAACACTAAAATCCTCCACTACCAGCTTTGTTCCTTGTAATGTGAGTCAACATAGATGAGAGGAGGATTGGTATCTACTAGATCATTTGTTCCTGGTGACTAGTTCTCTTAGCTCTGAGATTGACAAAATACATCCATATCCCATAAGATCTTGATTATGGCATCATACATTTTTCCCAAATACTCAAATTTATCCATTGTAGCTTTATGTTGCATTTTCAAAGTCTCTAAGATGATTTGAATTCCTATTCCTTTATGACATAGGCAATGATTGATTTAGTGTGCAAATGAATATCAATCTACTTGAAATTTTTTCCATTCATGTTGAACCATTATAACCCCTATTAAACTATCTCTTACCATTCAAGAATGTTTTTTCAATAAATATTCTGAATATTGGTACACTAAAAAACCTATGTTATAGAGTGTTTTCCTTGTAGTGTAGGGTGCATTATTAAGGTACCCTTTGTGATGCCATTGCTTCAAACTTCATGATCCATGTGTACCATACATGGGGTAGTGTTGATAGGCCTAGGGGTATAGCGGTAGAAGATGATGTGTCATGAAAGTATGATTTAATTAGAATCCATGAGCACAAGTGTAGCCCTCTTATCAATTCCTGTAGTACCAAAAAGAGTAAAATTTAAAATACAAAAATTATTTATTAAGATACACATCATACCATACAACATTGGTATGTTTTATTAAGATACAACATCGGTGTGCTTGTTTTCAACAAAGCGCATTGGTAAAAAAAATCCGCTAAAACCTCCAACCGCGAAATTTTTTTAGTTGTAAAATATATCTATAAAAAAACTCGATTAAAACATTTTCTACCATTGGAGGAAGTTGTAGTGGAGGTTTTTTTTACACTTTTTGTGAGTTTTGTAACGCTAAAATCCTCCACCACAGGCTTTTTTCTTTGTGGTGTGAGTCGGGATAGATGAGAGAAGGATCAATATCTACTAGAGCATTTGTTCCTGGTGACTAGTTCTCTTATCTCTCGGGTTGACAAACTACATCCATATCCCATAAGATCTCGATCAAGGCATTATACATTTTTCCGAAATACTCAAATTTATCCATTGTAGCTTTATATTTCATTTTCAATGTGTTTAGGATGATTTCAATTCCTATTCGTTTATGACATAGGCAATGATTGATTTAGTGTGCAAATGGATATCAATCTACTTGAAGTTTTTTCCATCCATGTTCAACCATTACAATCTCTATTAAACTATCTCTTACCATTCATGAAGGTTTTTTGAATAAATATTCTCAACATTAATACACTAAAAGACTCTTTTATATAGTTCTTTCCTTGTAGTGTAGGTTGCACTATTAAGGTACCCTTTGTGATGTCATTGGTTCAAACCTCATGAGCCATGTGTACCATACATGGGGTAGTGTTGATACACCTAGAGGTATAGCGGTATAAGCATGTGGGTAGAAGGCGATGTGTCATGCAAGTATGAGTTTATTAGAATCCATGTCTTACCAATTCCTCTAGTTACCAAAAAGAGTAAAATTTAAAATACAAAAAATTTTGAATAAATTATTTTTCTATTTTAATTTAGCATAAATAAAAATATCAACATTTCTAAAAGAAGAAAAAACGCTTAATAAGTTCCATAGTGAACAACAATTCCTAAAACTTGGTGGGATGAAAGAACTCGTCATAGTTTTTATATAAAAGGGCTAAACAAGAAAACCATTTTCTCATAAAATGCCCTACTTACAAAGCATAGTTTCAAAATATTTTCTACAATAGTGTTCTTCCTCATTACAACTATGATGATATACTAATGTTTCTTATAGAAATTTTGAAACACATAAATAAAATTCTAAAAAAACAAATTATATTTTGAAGGGTTAAATAAACTAGCATAAATAACCAACACCACCACCACTATCAAAATAAAGTTTGTCTCTAATAATAATTTAAAATTTTTTTATGCATAATAAATTTTTAATAATATTTTGAAACTATTTTAATAATTAATACAACTAAGAATATTATTTAATTTTCCACTTATGTCCTCATCCCATAATTGAAAGAATCCCACTAACTCGTAAAATACAATAGGCTGTATTGACTGTACTGACAATTTTGACTTTTTCCACTTCATTTAGATTATGCAACTCAACACTTATACTTTATGGAGTTAGGAGCACTATAAACTCTAACCAAAACGCTCCCAACCCCTGAATCTATACCATATGCCAATTTTTATGGAAATGATTTTTAAGTAGTTAAATCGCAATTTTAATTATCAAGATAGTTTTAAAATCTATCATTTAGTCTAAGAAGAGAATGATAATAGCTGTAATTGCAAAATTATGAATTTAAAAATGATGATAGCTGTAATTGCAAAATTATGACTTTAACAATTTTTAAGAACAATTTTGACCAGTTTGCAACCAAAATTTGCTGGTTAAAATAGTTTATTTTTAATGTATGCTTTCAACGTGAGATGGGGAAGATTTGGGTGGTTAACTAACAAGGAACCTGCTTGATTTTGGTAGATTTCTGGAAAGCGGAAATCTGCAAGATGAAGAATTTTAATATTTGTTAGAAGAATGAACGGTTCAACCAAATCCAGACAAAGAATTTTAATATGGAGTGAGCTAGCTCGGGAGCAGACCTCCGTCCAGCTAGCTCGGGAGCAGACCTCCCTCCATCGGAAGGAGGAGGAGCAAAGTCAAGGCTAACTTTGCTCCTCCTCCGTCCGATGAGGGAGGTTTGCTCCCGAGCTAGCTTACTCCTTTTAATATTGGTAAAATATTGAATTGTTCCTCTACATCGCAACAAATTAATTTGGTCAGAAGCTTAGTCCATTTTTATTTATTAAATATGACTGAATCACGAAGAACATGTTTAGTGCCGTCTCTGCGCAGTCCACAATGCACATGACGCAGATTGTTCATCTTAAAACATTTTTGAGTATGTGAAATGATAATGCGCCAATCAAACTTTTCAAAGCCGTTTTTTGTGTTATTATCACTGTCACTCTAAGATTTTCAGATCGTTAAAATTGATTTTGATCTGACAAAATGGGACAATGCATCGCTCTCACGTCACTGTATTAAATGGAATCACGGATTTCATGTGATTTTGTCACAGACTAACAGATGCATTTATTCATGAAGGGTTGTATGAGAAAGGAGACGTTGGAGTAAGCTAGCTCGGGAGCAAACCTCCCTCATGGGACGGAGGAGGAGCAAAGTTAGCGTTGACTTTGCTCCTCCTCCGTCAGATGGAGGGAGGTCTGCTCCCGAGCTAGCTGTATGAGAAACGGTTCCAATTTGATCCAATGGAAGAAACTATTTCATAAATCTATGCACAAACATGTTTGCGGTGGAAAGTACTAACCGTTACGAATCATAAAATTGTTTTTTTAACCATAATCATCTTCGAAAATCCCTTTTGAATATATAATTTATTCAAACCTAAATATCGGCGGAAATAGAAGTGACACGGCTGTACAAAGGCTAGCTCGGAGAAATGAGTAGAGAAATAACAGTAAACTCTATGGATGGATCTATTTAAAAATTCTTGAAATTTAGATCATACTGCTTTATTTGTGACGCAAGGAAGCAGTTTATGACATATGTAGCACAAGCACTGCTTGGTGTTTGGTGAAACGCATTTACAATTAATGGTTATTATCATAGAATAGAAATGAATTAGAATTGTTATTTTTTTTTTCAAATTTAGTATTGTACAATCAATGAACGAGATTTAAATAAAAAATTTTAAGTATATACAATTTTTATATTATATTTAATTTGATTTTGATGATGATGATGATATTATATTTAATTTATATATATATATTTGATGATGATGATGAGTAGTCTATGGTGTTGTATATGTTAAGGGTAAGTAGCCTATTGTGCTATACAACATTCCATTGCTACTTTTCTAGAATTAAACTTCTTTGCTTACATATTTGGAGTAGTGTAATCTTTTAATAAATGTTATGGTAGAGATATAAAGCATCTAGAGAGTTACCGCATGTATACGAGATATGGATGAATGTTGTAGCATTGGCTAAGATAGTTGCATGACTGTGTGACATAGAAATTGTCACTATTAATCTGTTTTGGAAATAATAAAATGTTTCTAATCATGCAACTGAATTTGACTTGTAGGAAAGATCGTGTACAATCATCTACAAGAAAAGAAGGATGAGACTTGTTCTGAAGAACAAGTGAGGACAGTACAACTAAAAGGTTCACTCCAACAAACATATATCAAGAGTAGCGTGAAGCTCCCAGGGTCACACACATCGTGGCAGAAGAAAAAGCTTCAAAAAATATAAACGATCATGATATCACCAAACCACAAAAAACAGTAGATCCACCTCGAGAAATGAAGACCATCTTGGGAACAAGAGATCATTCAAGATGAAGAGAAGAATGAAGGGACTCCCAAAGAAAGTAAGAGGCCTCAGACATGCTCCAATTATGTGGCACTGTCGAGTGACATCATCGATGCACATCCTTTCAGCTATGAAGAAGTAGCCAAGGAGAAATGGAAGAAGATTGTGATCAAAGAGTACCAGTTGATCATGGGGAATGATGTTTAAGATGTGTTTCTGATACCTGAATGGAATTCCATAATGTCTTCCATGTGGATCTACAAGATCAAGAATGCAACAGATGCCAACTTTGAGGGATACAAAGTAAGGTTCATAATTTCTCTCAAAAAGTGGGAGTAGACTAAAGCATGACATACTCCATTGACTAGACACACTTCTCGAGTGAAGTAGAAGTGTATATTGAGCGAAGAAAAAAATGTGCACAAAAGGCATTGTATGAGCTCAAAAGGCACCCATGAGATAGCACATACAGTTACATGAGAAGCTTGAAGATCGCCTAGAGTGATGAATATCTTAACATTTTCTACAAGGTTGAAGATGAAAGCCTATAGAGGACAACAAGCTCAGAGATGGGTGGAAGGGGAAATTTTCAACAAAGTTCAAGACAAAGGATCCTAGTATACAGTGACCTTATATGGATACATAGAAGATCAATAGCAGAGGAAGCTACATGTCACTCCCATAGATAATGTTATGATACATAGAGTACAAAATGTAGAGGGAGGATGATGCTCCGCTTCAAAGGGAGTGATTGCAGAAGATCTATACATGGTGTTATGCTTCGTGCTATTCTAGAGGATGTTTTGGAGGCTCTTTTGGGCGTTATATCGAATACTATTATGGAAGCTAATTGGGATAGTAGCTGGGATGTTAGCTGGGATGATAATTGGGATAATAATTGGGATTATAATTATTGTCCAAAATAGTACCCACTTTCAAAAATGGATGCAAATAACGCCATAAAAAGCGCCATCCCATTGAAAAGCACCTAGTTTGTCAAAAAAATGATCACAAATACACTAGAAGTGATAGTGGACGCTAAAAAAGGATCTAAAACAAATGTTAATTACATGGTTTTGTTGTAGTAGAAAGAGAGAAATCATCACTACCCTCCAACAATTGGATGGACCTTGGTGTGTACTTGGACAATTATGCTCTAAACTCATCCAATTTTTTGGATCTTCGAGCAGAGATGTGTTGGGTTGCATTAATTACATAGTTTGGATCACTATACATTTAAGTTGACCGAACATAAACAGAGGGATTCATCAATTTATGACGAGACATAGTTTTTTTGGATTCCAACTTTTTCATAAATGAACATAAGTAAGTGTTCCTATGTCTCTTTTCTATATCACATATTGCATTTTTTACTGCAGTAGGGGATGTTAAACCAAAAACATTGGGTAATCTATCATTGATGTAGTGGATGAGTGTGACACGTTGAAGGTTGTCCTTCAAACCTTCACATTTTGAACTTGACCACATACTACTGGGATGCTATAGAAGAGATCCAACTCATGATGAGTTATTATCGATGAAACATAATTGCAGCTTGAAGCTGTAATGCTACAATTGGCACTGTAAAGTAGCTTCCCATTTTTTATCTATGAACTGCTTGCAGTATATTTCTCTTGATAAGAGTTTATGCCATTTTGAAACTAGTGGAATATCTTATGCATTCGAAATTGATCCTAAATCAATATCGTTCAACATAGAATAAACTGATATTCAGATTCACATAGATAAGTAACATAAATTCAAATAAATAGTCAAATTATAAATAAAAAATGAACTTGTTGGAGAATAAAAGGGAGAACTCGTTGAACTTTGAACAAAAATGAATGAGTTGGAATGTGAATAATCAACCATTTGTTAATATAACCTTTTATCCCTGCATTTGATCAAAATTAGCAATCAATATACATTTCTTCAGTCCTAAAATATTTTTAAGAACTATATCACAATCTAGCTTCCAATTGATCCGGAAACAAGATCTTTGCTACTCTACGACGTTAACATGAATTGCATAAAGAGCATGAACGAAGCTCACAAATCCATAAGCAGAGAACCAAACAGCAT
>LPNX010464274.1:3282-18396 GCA_001517045.1 Pseudotsuga menziesii
CTAGCAGAAGTGTTGATATAAAGTGGTACTGTCATGTGGATTTTATGAGCCCATGACAGTTCATGCTCGTGGTTGCTTTCAATTTTAAGGAGTCTGAAAGCAAATAAGAAGACTCTGAAGTAATGGAATGATACTGTCGTGTGGATTTTACGAGCCCACGATAGTACATACTCGTGGTTGCTTTCAATTTTAAGGAGTCTGAAAGCAAATAAGAAGACTCTGAAATGATGAAATGGTACTGTCGTGTGGATTTTACGAGCCCATGACAGTTCATGCTCGTGGTTGCTTTCAATTTTAAGGAGTCTGAAAGCAAATAAGAAGACTCTGAATTAATGGCCAGGCAAGGAGGAAGTGTTCAATCAAGGAATATTTATGATGACCAGGACTGAGGGTGGGGGGGAACACTAGTGGGCCTCCTTGCGGGGTGAATGAATGGTGGCAAAATAACGGAACATTTGCAGTATGACAGGAGTGGATGGCTCATGTAAAAAATGTGAAATAATCTGATGGCGGCCGACGTGGCGTGCAAATTGATGCGGCAAGGTGTAGGGATGCACTGTTGAAATTATACCAAGTGAGAGCGAGAAATGATCTCAAGCATCATCACAGGCTCGGAAAAATGAATCCGACGATCTAAAAATTGGTAAAAACGGAGAGCGGCCGAAGTGGCACGCAAATCGAGGTGCCTATTGGTATCGAAAAAATGGGCAAAAAATGGTGTAGTACAAAATAACGCAACGAGGTGACCGTTGTGATGGTTTCGTCGTGCTGATTCCAATGGTGGAAACGGTTCTGAAAACGGACTCCGTCTGGGTGCAGAATGGCCAAACAAGAGAAAAGTCAATGGACTATAAATGGGAAGTGGGCCCAAGGACAAGTGTCATTTGTACTATTTGCCTTTGAATCGTGATCACAGTGGACCAGAGCTAAGGTGTCATTTCTGGATGATCTGACCGGCCGTTTTCAGATTCGGGAGAGCCAAGTAGGCCGTCAAACTTATACCTGCATTATTTTTAGGTTTGGGGGGCGGGTAGTGGGTCCTAGGGTGTTTTTGTATGGACCATGTGGGTGGACCGTGAGTCAGGCTGTCGAAAACCGTGGTCGCGGACCGCGGCTGTGGGCCGAATAGTCGCGGTCGCAGACTGTGGCTGTAGGCCGAACAGTCGCGGTCGTAGACCGCGACTGTAGGCCTAACAGTCGCGGTCGAGGAGCGCGGCTGTAGGCCGAACAGTCACGGTCGCGGACCGTGGCTGTAGGCCTGACAGCCACGGTCGGAGACCGAACTGTTCTGTTTTGGATGGGTGGGAAAGTCTATGATTTTGATGGGAGCCTGATGAGACTTTGTTGTGTGATTGACAGGATGCCACAGGTGCCATGGAGGGAGCGAGAGGTTCCAGAGGAGATAGTGACAGCGGTTCGAGAGGATCGCCGGGTGCGGTCACTGCTAGGACTCTTCAGACACTTGAAGTTCGCAGAGGTTCCTATTATGTGGTCAGTAGGATTGCTGCTGACCCGGTTGGTCCGATTCTGGGAGCCAGATATACTGGCATTTCGGGTGCAGGGAGAGAGGTTGGACCTCACCCTCACCGATGTTTATTTCTTGACGGGATTTCCCTACCTTGGGAGGGTAGCCGATACCCAGCCGCGGGTGTCTACGGACGTGGACCTGGAGGATTTTGTGGAGCGGCTCTGTCGGCCGGGGGCTAGAGTGCATCGAAATGCACTATTGGTGAGGGATCTTCGGGAGACTGCAGTACAGGCGATGGCAGCCTGTGTGGTTCGGGTTTTGGGGTCCCAGTCACCTGAGAAGGTGTCTGGGGGTCAGATGCAGCTCGTCGAGTGTGTACTGGCCGGGACCTACTTTGCATGGGGCCAGATGTTCCTGACCTGCGTTCAGTGACAGCTGACTGCGGCGAAGGAGTCTGGCAAGGGATTTTGTTATGGTTCCTTTCTGTGTGCCTTCTTCATGGAGAGGGTCCCCACACTGCGGCCGTGGGTGCCGGTCAGGGCCGGAGGCTTGAGGGAGCCTCGGATGGTGCGGTGGGGAGAGATGATGCGCCGCCGTGGTGGCGGGGACGTAGGGAGATATTTCACTCAGGAGTTGTACCTGCAGTGGCTCCAGCTACCACTGACGCTGGAGGACTACCCATAGAGGGATATGGACTTCACAGGAGACCCGAATGCTCCACGGCCACCAGGACAGGCATGGGGGCCAGACGGTATGTATGGTTTTGGTCGTTTTGTCTAGTTTTATGTATATGATATATTGTGGATATATGGTAACTGACAAAATGGTGTTTTGCAGATGTGGGTCCGAGGCCACCACCAGGACACGTGGCACGCAGAGGGACTGTGGCCATTCCAGCTTTGCCAGGGCGGGTGGACTTGGGTCGTCCCGATGCAGAGGGGACACTGGAGGCCGTACGGGCGCTGTTGGATCGGTTGCTGGTGGGAGTGACCGAGGCGGGATGGCGGGACCTGGATCCGGCTGTGGTCCAGGATTGTTTGGGGGTTCCCTGGGATTTTAGAGCGATCGCGATCCGGGTGGCCCTACTGGCGGACCGGGCACGGGCACAGGGGCCCAGACGGGATGTTGACGTGCAAGAGGAGGAGTCAGAGGCGACAGATACTGACAGTGATGCCGGGTATGACTCCCATTAGGGGGTGCAGGGGACTCCCCCTATTTTTTGTAGCTACGGCCTGTACCCGATGAGGTTTTTAGGATTGTACATACATATTTTTTGTATAGCTGAGTACAGGGGTACTCAGGACATGTATATCGCATGTATATATTTTTTGTTTGATATGTAGATATTTATGCACATGGATGCACTTTTTGTGATATCGGCTTGGTTGCACGCATGTGGATGCACTTTATGATGTTTGACATGTTTTGCTTTGCACGTGGATGCAAGTTTACTAGGATGTTGGGCACATGGATGCCCCTTGTGTATTTTATGTGATGTGACATGATTCATGTATGACTAGGCACGTGGATGCCCTTATGGATGCAAATGTGGTTTTATGGTTATGTTCATGGATGGAAATGTTTATGCAATGCAGTATTTTTGGTTTTTTATATGGTTGGATGAGATGTTCTGATGTATGATGGAGATGTTTATATGGTGTGATTGATATGCCAATCTAGGATGTTATTGGCCATTTCATCTGCGACACTATTCTGAGCTCTTGGGACATGTGTGAATGTGATGGATTCAAACTGTCGGCTAAGTTGTTTTGTACGCAGGAATTTTCTAAATAGGCAAGGATCGCGCACCTGGTAGCAGTTGTTGAGCTGGGAGACGAGTAGCTGGGAGTCCAAGAACACATGTAGGTGACATATACCCATCTGGAGGGCAGTAGTCAGGAGACCGGTCATAGCATCATATTCTGCCTGGTTATTGGTAGCGGTGCCTATGCATATTCCATCAAGGTGAATCAATTCGTTGGAAGAGGAGTATAAGACCCATGCTGCAGAAGCCAGGTTGGGAGACCAGTGGCTTGCCCCATCAGCGAAGCCAATGTAACGAGGTGGAAGATGGTCCATCTATGGTCATGCAAAGACGATGAAAGTGAGATTATGGTCAAAAAGGGAAAAAACAAAAAATGGAGAGCAAACTGTACAATGCGGACCAATGGGGTCGCGGCTTCAGTTATGGGTAAAAAAGTTTAAGGTACAACCCATTGTGAGGGTTGCGTAAAGGGTGGCCTTCAGAGTTGGCTAAAACATATGCTCCCTTACCTAAGCAAGTCTGCACAATGTAAGGGCCTTGCCACATGGATTCGAACTTTCCTTTACCTTTTTTGTCGTTGGCTTGGTCATAGGAGAGGACGAGGTCCCCTTCGTGGAAAGTTCGAGGGTGAACATGTTTGTCATAACTGGCTTGAGAGCGGATTTTGGAAGCCTCGATGTTCTGGAGAGTGGCACGACGATCTTCATCGGCTTGTTCGAGGGATAGCAGACGGTGCTCAAGGGGGGAGGTATCGGGGAGAAGCTCAACGGCGATGTGTAAGGCAGGTATCTGACACTCGATGGGGAGGACAGACTCTACACCGTGAACTAAATGAAATGGGGTAAAACCGGTGGCAGTCTTGGTGGAGGTACGGTAAGCCCATAAGGTAGGGAATAGCATATGGTGCCAATTTGACTTATGCCGATCAACAGTGCGTTGAAGTATGGTTTTAAGGATTTTGTTAACAGCTTCGACTTGACCGTTCCCTTGAGGGAAGTAAGCCGAGGAAAACTGGTGTTGGAATTTGAGGAACCTGGATAATTCGCACCAAACGGAGTCTTCAAAGTGTGTTCCATGGTCTGAGACTAACTGTTTAGGGACCCCAAATCGAGTAATAACATGGTTAAAAAAGAAACGGGCAGCAGTTTCAGCGGTACAGTTGAAGGTGGGCATGGCTTCCGCCCATTTGGTGAATTAATCAACGGCAACAACGATGTACTTATGGCCGTTAGCAAATGGGGGTCTACACTCCATAAATTCAATGGCCCACTTGCAAAAGGGACCAACGGTGACAACTGGGTGTAACGGAGTAGGTGGTGTCCTGGCCTTGGGGGCAAAAAGTTGGCAGTTATGGCAATGCTTGACCGCAGTGATGCAGTCAGTGAAAAGTGTGGGCCAGAAGTATCCGGCGCGGATGACCTTTTGGGCAGTGGCCATCCCTGAGAAATGGCCACTGCAGGCACCGCTATGGCAATCATTAAGGACTTGTTCAGCTTCCTCGTGTGTAAGGCAACGACGAAGAATTGTGTCGACTCCTCGCCGGTAAAGGACATCTCCTATGAGGAGGTAACGAGAGGCCTGGTGATGGATACGACGACGTCCATTACGAGTAATGGTGGGTTTGAACTTCTGCGTGCGCAGGTATAACAAGATATCACCGTACCATGGGTCATCGGACGAGATAGTAAACAAGTGATTATCGGGTAACTCTTCGGAGATGGGTGGGGCCGGGATAAATGAAGGGAGATCACTGATGAGCTGGGCAAGCACAAGGGCTTTGGTGCTCTTAGGTGTTCGGAACGTGAGGTCATATTCTTGGAGGATAATGATCCATTTAGCCACACGGCCTTGCAGTAGCCGCCGGTTTAAGAGATATACCATGGGGTTAGAATCGGCGACGACTGTGGTATGACTAAGCAAAATGTAGTGTCGCAACTTTTGGATGGAAAAGACCACTGCTAGGGCTAGTCTCTCCTCATATGGGTAACGTAGGGGTGGGACGGACAAGGTCTGGCTAACGTAGTAAATGACATGCTCTTGGCGTGAGGCGTCTTCTTGAACTAAGACTCCGGACACAGCATGCTCGGATGCCGAGACGTAAAGGATGAAGTCTTGAGAGAAATCCGGAGGGGAGATCAAGGGGGCTTGTGTGAGAGCTTTCTTGAGGGCTTCGAATGCAGCTCCGGCTTGCTCGTCCCAGAAAAAGGGTATGTGGGTACGGAGCAGGCGCAAGAAACTATGAACAGTTGTGGCGTAATCAGGAACAAAGCGTCGAAGAAAATTGGATCGCCCTTGCAGACTTTGGAGTTGCCGGAGTGTTCGAGGAGAGGGAAGGTCTAAGATGGCTTGGAATTTCAGTGGATCAACAGTAATTCCTTTCTGGGAAATAATGAAACCTAACAATCGGCCTGCCGGAACGCAAAAGACACACTTGTGTGGGTTCAAGCGGATCTAATATTTTCGACAACGCAGAAAAACTTGCCGAAGGTCATCAAGGTGGTCTGATCGATTTCGGGAATGAGCTGTAAGGTCATCAAGATATACGAGCAAGATATGGACCAAATCATGAAAGCAATAGGTCATGGCCCGCTGGAATGTGGCACCAGCATTTTTGAGGCCGAAAGGCATGACGCGATAGGCAAAGGTGCCCCATGGGGTAGTAAAAGTGGTTTTGTATTGGTCTTCCTTTCGGATTTGGATCTGATTGTATCCAGAAAAACCGTCCATGAACGAGAGGACTTCATGCCCCGCACATGCATCTATGAGCTAGTCAATAAATGGCGTAGAGAAATTGTTTTTGGGACAGGCGCGGTTCAAGTCTCGAAAATCCGTGCATACTCTAAGGGTTCCTTGTTTCTTGTTGACAGGAACAGGGTTTGAAACCCATGTGGTATAGGCAATAGGATAAATGAATCCTGTCGTGCGAAGCTTCTCAATCTCTGCTTTGACAGCTGGGAGTTTTGAGGGATGAATGGGATGCTGTTTCTGATGAACAGGGGGTACATCAGGCCATGTGTCAATGTGGTGCTCTATAATGGCAGGGTCAAGTCCAGGCATTTCGGTATAGGACCAGGCAAAGACATCACGGAATTCTTTGAAAAGTGTTTTGTATTCCTTAATCTCCTGCTCAGTGCAAGATGCTCCTAAAGTGATGAGTTCGGGGGTGCCTCCGGGGGCAGCGATATCAATTTTGATGACAGGTGAGATGTTAGCCATATTACCCTCTTCGAAGGCGTCAGGAGCAAGAATAGGGTCCTTGAACTAGTCGACCTTGGGAGGAAGGAAGTCTTTGGATTCAACTGCAAATTGGGTAGCAGTTTTAGGGGAAGATTCATCTGGGAGGAAGTAGGAACGATGGTGCATGTCATCCCAGGGATAATCTGGGGCAGTGAGAGCCTCGAGGATCTCCTCATTAGTATGAAATATCTGTGTCGTCAAATCGGTTGACGAGGGAGTAGTGACCGAAGATAGCATATAAATGGTATGAACCACTTCGGAAGGGGAAGAGACCGGGGAATGGATTTCCTCAATGGTGAGGGGTGTCGTTTCAAGATCCAGATTGTTTATCTCAAAGAGAGTGGTATTGACCTCTCCGAAAGGGGAAGAGACCGGGGAATGGATTTCCTCAATGGTGAGGGGTGTTGTCTCAAGATCCATATTGTTCATCTCAAAGAGAGATATTCTGTACTCGGGAAGATCGGGACAGTGATGTGAGTAATGTCTGTAGACACCGCATAAGGCACAGGATTGGTTAGTGTGCAGGGATTTGTCACGAGGCATAGGGGTTGAATCTAGATGGACAACTGGGATAGTGGGGTCATCGTCAAGCGTTTTCATGTATTCCTGTAAATCTAGTAAGTGAGGACATAGGTGAGTCGCATGGCCCAATTCGTCGCAGAGCGCGCATTTGGAAGGAGCACGAAACACAGTGGGGTTTTTTACTGTCTTAGGAGGTGGGACAGCAGTGTAAGGTTGAGGGCCTATGCCCCCAGTGGGTTTGGTAAGAAGAGGGGGGAGGTTCGTGGAGGACGATGGGGTAGTGATACCGGGAGGTGGTTGACGAGTAGTGGCAATGGGCTGCACCGGTTACAGGATGACATTTGGTGTCGGCGGGGGAACGGGAGGCAAAAGATACCAAACGGGTAGTCTTAAGGTTAACCCAGGAAGGCTAAGTGTAGCCATGACGGGGGCGCTTACTACTCCTGAGGGAGGGAAGAGGAAAGGAATGGTATGGATGGGTGTAGCACCAATGTGACTAGGTACCAAAGGGGGTTGAGGCAACAAGGGCGGTTGATTGGTAGGATTTCGCGTGTTATGGGACAGGGTACATAGGTCGGACACTTCAGTAGCCGGTGACGGGGGTGGAATAGATGGGAAGGTTGATGTCATTGGTGCGTCTGAGTAAACTCCGGGCTCCATAGAAGAAACGACTGAGGTGGTGGAGGTCATTGGTGCATCGGAGTAAACACCCATCCCCAAAGAAGAAACAAATGAGGTGGTGGCATCTGAAACAGGTTGTTCAATCATGGGGAGAACATTTTTGGGTGCTGCGGAGGCATTAGGATCATGGTAAGTGAGTTGGTCAACCTTGACCACATGTCCCTCATGGGGGAACATCATGGTGTGAAAAATAGTAGAAGCAACTGCTCGCATGGCATACATGTAGCTGCGGCCAAGTAAAAGGTTATAATCAAGCTGTGCATTGATAACCTCGATGTTAATGAGGACGGTTTTGCCAGCCAACTGGAGGGGGACATTAGTTAATAGGCATTGTGGTTGAGCTGAACGGCCGTTGTAGGCTCGCAACGCAGTAGAGGACTGCTGGAGAGGGGGGGATCCCATTTTATGCCAGATGGAGGTGGGCATGACACATGTAGAAGCACCTTCATCGATAATGCATTAATGGACGACAAAATTCCGAATGGAAACAGAAATTTGGAATGCCAAAGTGGAAGGTAGGCGAGGTTCGGATTGGTCCAAATCAAATGCCATTAACTGTGAATCATTTGGATCGATAGCCCCAATGGCTGAGAGTAAAGTCTTGCACTGCGAAGGACAGTTTTTAAAGACTTCTAACGCAGACATGGCTGTGGGGGATTGGGCTAAGTCATCGACAATGTTGTATTTTGACGCAGCCCGCGCATTGGGATTATTGTTGATACGGCGAAGTGGGAAACGGGGCGCTTTGGGAGTGCCATCTAATGGAGGTGGAGGTATACGTAACGCCTGATCAGTGGGATGAGCGTTAGTAGGTGTATCAGCGGGAGGGGCTTCAGGGGTGGAACCATATTGGTTCCACCGAGTCTGGAGGTTGATCTCCTCGGAGGACATCATTAACAAATGGTGGGTATCTGAGTCAAGCGTGGGTTGATCAGAAGCAGCGTAAGTGATTAGTTGTTGGGTTGGCGCGTTGGCTTGAGGAGGAGCCAACGGTTGGGTGTGCACTATGCCTTGGGTTGGTAAGGGGTTTTGCAGCACCAAAGGTGGCTGCTGAGGTTGTGGCGGGTTGGGCGGTGCTTGAGGAGCTGTCTGCCCTGGGCGGTGTACATCCGCGGCCAAAAGTTGCCAGACTTGCTCCATAAGTGGACAAAAATGTGTGTAGTGTCCATAGACCCTGCAAACAGAACAAGGGAAGTTGGTTCACAAATTAGGGTTTTTAGCCTGCTTGGGCGGGCGCTCAGGGTTTTGGTTAACAGGGGGCGCATTATTATTAGCGGGGGGATTAGGGTGTTGACCAGCTTGCTCAGTCAGTTGGTTGTTCCCACGATTTCGGCCTCTGCCACGATTTTGTTGGCCCTGGTTGCGTTGGTTGTTCTAGTTTTGCTACAGGTTTTGTTGAGCATAAACTTTCCCTTGGATAGTAGGTGGATTCTGAGGTTGCGCAGGGGCTGGAGCAGGCTGCGGTGGATGATATGTAGGTGGAGGCTACGCAGGTGCAGCAACCTGAGGGTGTTGCTGATAGTGCTGTGGAGCGGGTTGTGGGTTTGCCACAGGGGTTGGCTGTGGCGGGTAGTAAACAGGCTGGGCTTGTGACGGTGTAGGAGCTGGTGCTGCCTGTTGGTGATAGTAGGGCTGAGGCGCGACAGGGGGGGCGTAAGCGGGAGTCGTATGACCGAAACACTGAGGGGGACATGAGGGTCCATGGGTATGGTGTTGATGTGTCATGGGAGTATACGGGTTGGTTGCTCCAGACTGTGAGGTAGCCCGTGAAGGACGGGCTATGGAAAATGGTTGAGGCTGCGAAGAGACACGGCCAATGATGCCGTCGACAGCGTGGGATGCCCTCGGCGCATCGTGCTAGGATGAATTGTTGTGAGGGGTGTCAGGTATAATGGTATAGAGATAACCTGACTGGGTGTAAATGAGATCGAATTGCTGGGCCTTAAGGATGGACTCTTCTTCAGACTGGGGTCGTTCGGATGCTACATCCTTAGCAATGATAGGAAGGAGGGATTTGAGGAACCAGTCTAGGAAGATCCGGTCGTCTAATTTAATCTTGCATAAACTACGGCGTCGACGCCATTCATGAATGTGGTCCGTGATGTGGGTAGTCATGTTTTGTCTGCATGATAGTAGGATCTCAACTCCTACGTCATAGCGGACAGGTAACTGGAAGAACTGCAGATAGGTCGAGGCAAGGGAAGTAAAGGTGGCATGGGTTCCATGGGGTTGTTCGATATACCACTTGGCAGCGGAGCCAGTGAAAGTGCGCTGTAATAAACGGAGGCGAATAGAGTCGTCTACTATGGAGTTGGAGGAACACCATAGATGGAAGGAAATGATATGGTTTTGTGGGTCCTCACCTGCCTTTCCCTCGAACTTAGGGATGTCAGATGGGAGCTTGGTGGGCATGTGAGGCCACGCAGGGTTGTGTCGGATGGGGTCATTGGTTAATCTGGCTAGGTTAGGCAGGTTGAGGCTAGCCATGAATGGCAAACTGGACGACGGATGTGATACGGTAGTGGGTTGGACCAAGTTGGGGCCGATGCCCCCAAGTGGAGGGTTCATGTGAAGGAGGTTTCCCCCAAGTGGGGGAACTAAGGTGGTATAGGACGGTCCTGCCCCGCCATGGGTAGTATGGGTCACTAATGGAGTGGGGATCGGTATTCCCACTGCGGGAATAGGTGCTGTGAGGGGAACGGTAAACAGGGGCCCCATGGAGGGCATACCCATAGCCTGTGTGGTAACGGGTGTAGTGGTGGATGTGCCACCAACGGTCCCGACTAAGATGGGATTAGGAGTCACGCCAGCCATGGGGCTAGTAGGGGCGGTGTAAAGGGGGTTTTCAGACTCTTGCTCAGAATCAGAGGTAAAATAAGGGGCGTCAGTATCTGGTGACGGAGTCCTATGTCGCTGACAAGTGGAGTCAAGTGACAAGGCTCGAGATCTATGATGAGTGGTATCAAGTGATGATGATCTGTGGCAATGACGGGTGGTGTCAAGTGAACCGTGCTATGGGGGCTCGCCTCTGAGGCGCCGAGAATGTCTCGGGGACTCAATGGTGACTAATGGAGTTAAATCTCTGTGGGTTGGGGTAACTACAAATCAGCTCAAAAACCCTAATGCAACCAAGTGTGCAGAAGGAGAGCTCAAAAAATAGGGCGCTCAGGCCAACAACCAACTCAAAACACCTACTGTAACTACGTGCGACAATAGGCGGAGTGTCAACAGAAATGGTCAGAATACCAACAAGCAACAGGTTTGCTAAAAATAGAAAATGGTGGACTCACTAAACCAAAAGGAGGTAAGGGAGCATGCAAACACCTAACTAGTAGTATTATGACTCAACTAGACATATCCTCTGCAAGGTGATGAAATCCAAGTCAGACAATATGAATCAGAAAGCCAAATGGCTAAGGTATCCCCCTACCGGGAGGGACACCGGGTAGTCAAATCCTAGAAGAATGGCAACTAAGATACCCCATTCATGACATGTCCAGAAAGGTAAATCTGCCGCTTGGTCCTTTAACCACAATACCCCTATACATGGATATCCCGAGAACTGCGAAAGGTAGCCCTTCAGTTACTCAATGGAGTTCGGTATTCCACTCAGACCTCCGGAACCAATCTCATGACTTCAACCCTCCTAAGGGAGAGGCCCTTTGATAAACCGGTTGTGACCGTGTCAAAAAATACTAAGGGATTTTGGTTCCCTAATAGACAAAAACTATGTCTCAAGTGTACGTAACCGAGGGGTGTTTTTGGAAGCCTATCCCCCCGATCCTACCTAACTACAAAAATTATTTTGTGTTCCCCAAGTGGGGTTAGAATGTTGGTTGAGTTAAGTAGTTTTTAAGTCTCACTTTGAATTAGGTGATAGAGTGTGTGCTTGTGAGGTTATGAACCCAGAAGAGAAGTGCCAGGGAAGCTTCCTAACAATAATAATACTGAATGAAAAAAAATTTATCATGCAAAATTATCTGAGTAAACAATGCGGAAAATTTTTAAAACACAGTGCTGTAAAAAGTTAACGGGAATAATGGTGCAGAAAAGGCTATAGGACTGCAGGTAGGACAGATGGCTGTGCAGGTGTAGGAAAAAATGACAGCAAAGGGTCTGGGTTCAAAAACAGGAACAAGTGCAAAAGTCAAGTCGGATCGGCGGTCGGACCGCGGGTTTGAAGGAAATAGGCGCGCCCAGATCGCGGCTTTCTGGTCCACAACGGCGGTCAGACCGCGGGTTTAAAGGAAATAGGCGCGCTCAGCGCGCGGCTTTCTGGTAGACAGCAGCGGTCGGACCATGGGTTTGTAGGAAACAGGCGCAGTCGGGTCGCAGCTAAGGGCTGGACAGTCGCAGTCGGGTCGCAGCTAAGGGATGGACAGTCGCAGTCGGGTCACAGCTAAGGGCTAGACAGTTGCGGTCGGGTCACAGCTAAGGGATGGACAGTCGCGGTTGGGTCGCAGCTAAGGGCTGGACAGTCGCGGTCGGGTCGCAGCTAAGGGCAGAAAAGGCGCGGTCGAGACGCGACTGCGAAGGAAAAAACAACGGTTTACGGCGGCCGAAAACGACAGCCGAAAGGACAAAACGGAAAATAAAACTAAAATAAAAACAGCGGAGTCGCCAAAACTGTTGCTAGGGTTTTAGCCCTATATTGTACGAATGAGTACCTACTAAGGACAATGGATTCCTTAGTAGCAGTTCAATGAAATGTGAATTAAAAACTATAACTGAAATAAACAACTAAATCTAAACAAGTTCATTAATCAAAACAGTAAAAAGTAAATAGTAATTTTGTATTAATCTGACCTTCAATGTGAAGGTTGGTGAAGCCCTTTGTGGTGATCCGAGTCAGTAGCTCCGAGCTTCAAGCTGCTTCTTCTCTTTCTCCAATGGTGGAAATGGGCCAAAAGGGGCTCTCACGGTGAAAGTAACTCAATGGTGAGCTAGGGTTTCACGAGCAATTTTGACAGAGGCAGGATACTAGTGATTGTGGATTTTGAATAAGGGGTCTCCATCACTTATTTATAGTTGGAAACCATGCAGTTTTAGGGTTAGGGTTTCAGCTGTTTAGGGTTTTTTCCTCATTTTCCTCATTATTTTATATTTTTTATTCCTTTTTGGATATTTTTGGATATTTTTAGAGGAAAAGAGGGTTTTATGGCCTTTTGGAGGCATTTTAAGCCTTTTGGAGGCTTTTTGCATGGTTTTATGGGTTTTTGATGGAAATATGGTAGGAAAATGGACAAATGAGCCATATAATGGGGTAGATGAGGTAGTGAACCTTTTTTGGGTGTTAACACCTCGGGATAGGTAATGATTTAGATGTCTTCCATTGACTGGGCCTCCTTTCAGCCGAGACCCATCCTGATGATGTAGAATGAATGAATTTTCACCTATGTATGTTGCAATGATATATGGACCTACCCACATGTGCTCAAAAATACCATGCTTGTATTCCCTAGAAGCATCCCATTTTAAAACCAAATCATCAATATTGAATTGTTCTTCCTTGACCTTCCTATCAAACATGTTCTTCATTTTCTCTTGGTGTGTTTTCACTTTATCATAGGTTTTTTCTATCATCGTATTCAGCTCGATTATTTGTTTTATCATCCTTTGAATGTGATTTGGTTCATCCTGATGCTCCTGAAATACTTTCATGATGGACACTCCCAAAGATGCTGGAAAAAAAACTTCAGCTCCATATATTAATTGAAATGGTGACATCCCAATTGCCCTTTTTGTGTTGATTCAGTCAGCCCACAAAGCATATTTCAGCTTTGTGTGCCAAGCCATTTTTTTCTCCTCTAACAATTTCTTGATTATTCTTACTAGGATCTTATTAGAAGACTCTACCAGTCCATTATGTTGTGGATATTAAGAATTAGAATGATTATTATTGATATGACACTTATAACAAAAACTGATCATCTTGTTAGATTTGAAAGCATCTTCATTATCTGTCATAATCCTCCTAGGACAACCAAATATAGCCAAAATATTATTCTCATGAAAATCCATGATCACTGCATAAGTAGCTCTCCTTTTAGCTATCAAAATCCTTGATTTTTAGGGAGTGTATAGTGTCATTATTACACTCTTGACACTTGTTTTGACTTCCTTGAGGTTAACTCTTTCTTGTCCTCCACTCTTGTATGCATGACTTCCTCATTTAGCATGGTTGTCCTCCATTATTCTCTAATTTATTAAATCAAAATTGTTTATTACAGCTGTCCAATAAGTGGACAATTGGAATATTTTAGATATAGCCAATTTATTAATTAAACAATAAAACTTAATTAAATAAAATTAATTAGCATAGTTTCGTTTATTGGGGGATGTTACACATATGGAAAATGCATTAATTATTGAATGATAACGATATAAATCATAGAGAAATAGAATTTGAATTGCTCATGCAAATGTCTTAGTGAACTCAAGGTATAAATCTTTAGTAAAATACTGAATGCCTCAATCAATGCCTAAGTCAAAGCATCATTTGAAATATTAATGAAAGTAATCAGTTAAGTGAATAATAGCTTAATGTTTATCAATCAACATGCATCAGTTAACTAAAGAGATCCATTCAAAAGTTAATAACATAAATTGCACGTGGATGGCACTAAGAGTGAAGCACCGATGACACTTAAGTTATCCTGTTAACTAAGTGATCAATAGTCAGTTAAATATTTAGTTAAAACCAGTTAACATTCATTTGAAGTAAGTTAACATTCAGTTAAGTCAGTTCACTTTTAGTTCAAGACAGTGAACGTTCAGTTAAAGCTAATTGAGGAAAGGAAGGGCACTAATGTTTGCATGGAGGGAATTATAGTTATCTCCTCCTTGTGAATGCACTATGTGATTCTGTCAGTATGTTTACTGAGACTCCTATGCACTACCTTATGCATTCTAGGGTTTTTTCTTGTTATTAATATGCTAGGCATATGGAAAGTTCAATACATTTGCATACAATTGTTTTTGGAGGGTTACATTGGATCTTTATTCTCTACTGTTGTGGTGATATCTCTTATCGAGAAATATACCTATGTGTTGTAAACCATTATTTGCAAATATATCTATCATACTCAAATAATTGATGTTTTTTCATCCTCCGTGTTTGGAGGGTTTTCCCAAGCTATATCTTGTCTCTCATGGTTGATTGATTTATATGGCTGATTTATGGAGCCAATTTATGTGGCTGATCTATTTATGTTGATGATAGATTTACGAGATCTATATTTGTCTAATATATTTATGTGGATTATAGCTTCATATGTGGTTGATTTATGAGATACATATGTGCTGAAATTTATCGATAAAAGTTTTAAAGTTCAAGCTTCTCCAATTTTGCTCAAACATCAACATGGTATCATATCATAGGGCGTGAAGGATCTTAGTTTTGTTCATCAATATAAACCTATGTATATATTGAATATTTGAT
>LPNX010464274.1:18615-54985 GCA_001517045.1 Pseudotsuga menziesii
AATATCATCTTTGATTTGGTTAAGGACAATCTCATGTCCATGATCATTCCCTTGAAGACTACAAGGGAGCCTTTTGATACACTTACCAATCTTTTCAAGAAGAAGGCCTCAAGTTAAGAGGAGGGGTGCATCCAAAGCAAGGTTTATGTACAATAAAGAGTAGAATATTGTCCTCATGGAAATAATGAAGAAAGGTAGAGATCATTTCAGTACAAAGAAGCTATTCCATTCAAGTGAATAAAGAAGGACTCAGGTATTCTTCGCAAGGGTGAAGAGATCAAGAGGGAGCCCACACAAATCGGTAAAATACAAGTAATTCATATTTTGATTGTTATATGTTGTTATAAATTATATCTAAATGTTTTTTAATATGTTTTCATGACTATCATATATAGATCTGTATTCCTAGACTTCGGAATTGTGTTGAACATATAAATTATTGTTTGTCTTCTATTAGCATATTGTAGATCTCATGAGTCCATATTATGTGATATAATATATGATTGATATAATAATTATGTAGGGATGATATATAAGTATATAGACCTGATATAAAGCTCAAAATTTCCTTCATAATACATGAGATAGAGGTTTGCATGCTTTCTTCATTAGATGTGAATATAGGACTACATGATTGGTCATAATATATCAGATATATAGCTTCATCCTTGCTTCATGAGATATGAATACGGGGATGCATATTTACTTCATAAAATATGAATTTTTGAACTGATATAGGACTTATATATGGTTTCAAAACATCACATAAGATATTATTGGGGTTATGTCGAAACATTGATTTAGTCTATGCACATAACTATGTGAACCATTGCCAGTATGTTGAAAATTTTCATGTGATTACATTTCTTGGTTATGTAATGTTATTAATCATTTAAATAATTTTTCTTGTAGGGAAAAACATATTCCTTGAACTACAAGAAGATAAGGACACAGATTCATTTGAATGGTTGATCCTGAAAGAGAGTAGATCGAGACATTCATATGTTTCTTAGGAAGAAGGTAGAATATACGCCCTAATTCTTTTTGGAGAAATATAAAGAATCCTAAAGGTAGTGTATTGATATTAATTATATTCATATATGTTCTATATATATAGGAGTATGATTCTCCATTATGGATGAATCCAATTTATGATTCCCACTTCCAAGATGTTGAGAGGGAGAAGCTAGATTTTCTAGTTCCTAAAAAACTAGTGGAACTGGTTAAATTAACCTCATAATATGTAGAAACTATGTATGGTACTCATATTTAGGAGGAATCTTGGATAATTTTTAAATTTTAGAGGGGTACCAAACATTAGATAATAATTTATTTTGTTGAAAAAATGTTCAGTAGAATTCATGAAAGGATTCAAGAACAATGGATTATAAATCCATGATCATACACATGAAGATAAATCTAATTATTGTTCATATTTTTCGGATAGAATAGATGTTAGATATGTCTATATAGGTCCTAGGGTCAGTTATATGCTTTAAAGTTAGTCCATAGACATGTACAACAAAGCATGTATTGTTTTACCTACTTGGTACATGTGTATGTGGATTCACACATGTCTCATTCAATGAAAGTATGTTTCACAGACATATGCATTTTGAGTAGTGCAGTGATTGAGAGATATCACATCAATGATGTTTCTTGATATAAAGCATACTATAAGGAAATAAAAGATGTACAATGTTCCTATTTAGTTATATCTGAGACATGGTGGAGAACAAAGTTGTGCAGCTCATGTACATATCCACGGATGAGAAAATTTTCCATCACATTTATTGATCCTATGTCTAGAACAAGCTTGGTATAGTATAGAAATATTAATCTAGTTTAAGAGGGAGTATTGAAGTATCTTCACAAGAAACAATAGTTAAAAATCCTGAAACTAGTTAGTCATGGTACATGACTCAGGACGCCATGGGTTGTAATTTCTTATGGAGAAAATCCACATGAGAAGACACATAGTCAAAGTCTTGGAGACTATTGGATACTCAAGAATACTTATAGTCTAGACTTTCAAAGAACAATTAAACCTCTTGGATATGTTAGATATCCATACAATTGGCTATGTGGGGTACTATGATGTGAAATCACTATAAATTGATCAATCCTTGAAGAACATCACAAAGAATGGAAATCTCACTAAGAACTTCTTCACATGGAAGAATATTCTTGAAGTTAACAAATTTTGAAAAATGAAAGAAAAAAAAGATTTTCTTTCTACATGATACTACACATTTGATGTATAATGTTGGATTTGAGATCCATGCTTTCTAGTTTAGAGAAACTATATTCTGAATCATATCTAGATGATGCTACTCTGGATAAGTAGTTGGTTAGTGTCTTAAAGTACCTAGAAGAAATGTTGTATTTTTATACTTGTGGATAAGCATATGTCTAAGTACCTTTGAGGCATATTCAAATAGGTTATTTATTGTATTTTGTACATAGTGGACCTATTATATAGCTTCATATTAGCTATGTGTATTGTGGTTAGTACTCCATAAGTTAAATGTATTTTACAAGTATTACTACCTATTGAGGAGTAGTGTAGCTTGGGATGATATCTACTAGGGTGAAAGACTTGAATCCTATAGTTATTAGGTGTTAATAGTCAAGATTTATAAAAACAACCTATGTGTTATTATAGAACACATTGAGATGACATTTTACTTCATCAAAGTCAAGGTCATGTAAAAATAAAATTTCAGTACTTAGCTACTAATGAGAATATTTCAAATTTGTGAACAAATCATTTCCAGTAATGAATTTTAGATACTTCTGAGATCAGCTCGGTATGAAAGGAAATTCCTGGTAAAGTAGAGAATTTTTCCCTCATTGAGAGGGAGTTTTGATTGTACAACATCAGGAGTCATTCTTCGAACTTGTGAGTAATATCAAGTCAAACTTATGAGTCATATCAAGTCCTATGTATCCGTATATGATTGAGGTGGTGATGTTGTATTGTAAATATTGTGAGTAATATCAAGCTCAGTCTTCTGAGTAATATCAAAACTAGACTTGTGATTAATATCAAGACAAGTGTTCTCATAGAAGGTACCCTATGAGAATGGATCTCCAATTGTGGAGATTACCTTGTGTTGTATCAAGATTGAAGTCATGTGTTGTATAAATACTATGGAATTCCATTTGTTGAGGTGGTTATACTATGTGATATATTTCTAGTCATGGTCACTAAGTTCTATAAGGTTCCTTTAGGGCTTATATACCCCTAGAGTGAATTACTTTAGCATATGACTATATGGACTAGGGTAATATATATGATCATCAATATGTATGGAATAATTCTTGTGAGTATGATATGATAAGATGGATAAATAATACACATATGGACCATGCATTAATTATTTAATGATAATGAGATAAATCATAGAGAAAGAGAATTCAAATTCCCCATGCAAATGTATGACTGAACTCAAGTTATAAAGCTTGAGTAAAATATGAATTCCTCAATCCATGCCTAATTCAAAGAATCCGTTGATCTATTAATGAATGCAATTATTTAAGTAAAGAAGTGATTAATTTTCATCAATCAACATGCATCAGTTAACTAAAGATGTCCATACAAAAATTAATCATATAAATTATGCATGGATGGAACTAAGAGTGAAGCACTGATGAAAATTAAGTTATCATGTTAACTAAGTGATTAATAGTCCATTAAATCCTATTGAGTTCAATTCAATTATCATTCACTTGAAGTACGTTTTAGAATAATTAACCCATAGTTACCTACATTTTACATTAATTAATCATTTTTGTCTTATTACCTAGTTTCCTAGATTCCATTATATGCTAGTTGCCTTCTACATGTCCTAGAAGTCAACACATGCTAAAACTGACTCATGGAGCACTTGGAAAATATCCTAGAAACCAATTTTAGTAAGTCTTATTTATTCCTACTTCCTTAAAGTGCATATCTTCTTTTTTCGAATGCTTCCTTTCTTTATAGTTGTTTTAAGGAAAAAGGAAAAGCTAGTATAGGTGTAACTGACTTGTTTTTTTCCCACATCATCCTACCTCTTTTTCCACAATTAAAGTCATGTAGGATTTGTATTTCCATACCTATTTATATTTCACATTTGACTTATAAAATTTGTGAGCATATTCATATATTTGGAAACTGCTTTATGCACCTATGGGGAATTTGACTAGTATTGGTAAGCATGATTTTTTACTATTTTGAATAGCATCCTTATGCATTAAAAAATATCATGTAATTATATATTTTAGAAGCCTATTACTTCACAAGTTTTTCTATTGTATACTTACTCAATACATATTAGTGTTATGCTCCAATTCCAGTCACCTTTGGTGTGACTTTTGCATGTTTGATTAGCAAATTTTTGAGTATTACTATTCTATCTCTTGGGTTTAATTTCCACATGGTATCAAATACTTTATAGATCAATTTATATTTTTCCATATTTCTATTGTAGGTTCAAAATCTTGACTAGGAATGCATTCTGCTGACTGGAGGGCATAGTTACTGAGCTATGGACCAATCTCAGAAGATCATCTTGACTCCATTCAATTTATTTGAGTGGAAAGATGAGATGGAGATAATTTTGAGAGAAAAATGTCTCTACATGGTGACCATGGGAACTGAGGCAGATCCCAATGCAACTGTAGAGAAAATTAAATGGCACAACAAGAGGGATGAGGCCTATGGTCTTTTGTGTCTGAGCATTTCAAGAGACCTCCTCTTCCATCTTGATGGATTGACATCACTTGATGAAGAGTCGAAAAATATTGAAGAGTTTTTTGGAAAGATATATTAGATGAGAGGATGTCAAATTGAGAATGAGCTAATCTCCTTGAGTCCCAATAGCTTCGAATCATTGCAGCTCTACTTTCCCAAGTTTAAGACCCTTGTTTTGCATCTCAAACAGTGTGGGATCAAAAAGAAGGAAGAGAAAATAGTCTTGGCCATACTCTCTAAGATTGGTCTTGACTATTCAGTGTTTTTTTTTTACCTTCCATGCCACCAATTTGACAGCACGAGCCTGGAAGATGCCTAAGCTTGCAGATTTCATGGAATCCCTCACACATGAGCAAGATAAGTTGGTGATGATGGGAACCATCAAACCTTCCAAAGACCAAGATTTGGTTTCTATAGATTCAAGGTTGGATTCAAAAATCATGAAAAAATCTAAAAATCCACTTGAGCAAAAGAGAGACAAGAACAAGTCTCAAGAGGAGCCCCAAGGCTCCAAGAAAAACTCCCAGAAGAAGAAGAATAAAGGAGAAATGAGCAAGTGTGCATGCTGCAGTAAGGGCTATCAGCCTGAGAGATCTTGTATGAAGAATCAAATTGACATGTTGACCTAACTCTTGGAGAAGAATAACATCTTTCCTCATGATTGCTCAAAGAAGAAGGAAGGATGATCAAATTTACAAGATAGAGAGAGAGAGTACATGCCTTGGTTGCTAGCACATCAAGCTCACCTAGCCTCATCATAGATTATGGAGCTTCTGGACATATGGTTTTGACAAAAGAGACATTCTCCTCTATTGACATGTAGAAAGGTCCACCAATAGTTTTGGGAGATGACTCTCTCACTGACAGTTTGGGGAAGGGTAGGATTGATCTTGACCATGGTAATTTCAATAATGTGTTGTATGTTCCAGGTCTTGCCTCTAGTCTCTTATGAGTGTATCAGATGACTCATACTGGGTCTCCAAATAAGGTCATATTCTCCCCTAATGATGTTGAAATCACTGATATTTTGAATGGTAAAGTCATATTAAAAGGTGTTGTTGATCACACTTCGAAGGTATACAATTTTTCCCATTTTCTACCCTACTCAAACCCCTCTTCTCTTTTGATTCATGCTAATGAAGCAATCAATCTTTGGCATGAAATATTTGGCCATATTAACCACAAGTATATTTTTTATTTGAGTGAAAAGGATATGGTCATAGGGATACCAAATATCAAGTTTTCTAAGGGATTCTGTCAAGGTTGTATCCTAGGAAAACACCCAGAGCACAAGTATGAGAGAGCTAGTCATGAGAAAACCTATACACCTCTTGAGTTGATCCATAGTGACATTGCTGGTCCATTCCCTCATATGTTGATGATTCAATCCAAATATGCACTTACCTTCATAAATTACTTTTCCATGCATTGTTGGGTTCACGTCCTAAAGCATAAGTCTGAAGTATTTGACGTCTTCAAAGTCTTTAGAGCCTTGGTTAAAAACCAGTCTGGGAGGAAACTCAAGATCCTCAGATCTGAAAATGATGGTGAGTATGTCAAGTTTGAGTTCATTTAGTATTTCAAATATGCAGGCATCCATATGCAGCATCGATCTCTTACACACCACAACAAAATGGTGTTGCTGAGAGAAAGAACAGATCACTGAAAGAGATGGAAACCTGCATGATGGAGGCTAAGAATTTTCCACCAAAGTTTTTGTTCGAGGATATAAAATGTGCATCCTACATCCAGAATAGGGTTCCTCATAAGCAGCTTGATGGTATTACTTGTTTTGAATCTTGGAGTGGGAACAAGTCAGATGTGACCCATTTTAGGATTTTTGGCTCAAAGGCTTGGGCTAGAATTCCAACTGAAAAGAGGAAGGTTTTGCAACCCCAAATCCAAGAGTGCCTATTTTTAGGGTATTATAAATATTCAAAAGGGTACAATATGATCAACTTGAGCACTAACAAAGCTTTCATTGAAATAAGTTTTCAGTTTGAAGAAGAGCCTTTACTAGGAGTTGAAGTTGGAAATTCCTCTTCATCACCAGAACCATTGATTGTAAGTGAAGAGACTAATGAGTTTTATGATTCTGATATGTTTGATAATAATTATTTGATTGCATATCCTAATATTCCTATAGGAATATAATGGGTAGCAAATACCATTCATACAGCTGGGAAACTAGCTGGAAATCCTAATGACACTAGGAGGACTAGATATCAATTTGAGAGTGCCATTTGTGTGAAGGATCCTTTATTTGATGAGAAGTGCTATATGATGGTTGAATCATATCCACATACATATGAATATGTATCACATTATCCAAGATGGAAAACAGCCATGAAAGAAGAATTCAACTCGCTCCAGAAGAACAACACTTGGGAACTGGTTGATCTCCCCCCAGGGAGGAATCCAGTTCAATGTAAGTGGGTCTTGAAGACTAAGTTTTTTTTTATGGTTCACCTTTGAAATATAAGGCAATATTGGTAGCCAAGGTCTACTCAAAAGTACATGGTATTGACTACAATGAAACTTTTGCACCAGTGGCAAAGATGGACTCCATAAGGCTAGCTCTAGCCATTACAACTTCGAAGAAGTGGGAAGTAGATCACATGGATGTGAAGTGTGATTTCCTAAATGGAGATATCACTGAAGATATTTACATGCAACAACCTGAAGGGTTTGTTTCTAATCCATATTTAGTGTTCATGTCAAGCAAGCCCCTAGGGCTTGGTATGACAAGATTGATGGCTTTCTGTTGTCACTGAGTTTTGTTCGATGAAAGTCTGATCCTAATGTCTATTTGAATTTGATACATGGTACTTTGATGATTTTTTTTTGTATGTGGATGACCTAATGATTACAAGAAGTTCAAAAAAAGATATTTCCTCCTTGAAGGATGCAATGAACCATGCATTTTCTATGACAGATTTGGGATTATTGAGCCAATTCTTGGGTCTCAAAATTTCTCAACCCCAACATGGAATCAAAGTACATAATTTCAAGTATGCTTCATATTTTCTCACCAAGTTCAACATGAAATATTGTAATCCAAGCAAGACTCCATTCCTTTCAGGATTTAAGCTTGAAGAAGTAGGTTCTTCTCCTATGGTAAATAATACACTGTATAGGAAGTTGATTGGGTGTTTTCTTTATATTACACACACTTGACCTGATTTATCTTATGTAGTTAGTGTGGATTCGATATACATGGATCAGCCTTATGAGATCCACTAGAAATTATCCAAGACGATCCGAAACTTTGTTCAAGGAACAACAACTCATGGGATCTTCTACAAAGGAAAATATGATCTTGAATTGATTGGGTTTACTGACAGTGATTGGGAAGGTGACAACACAAATCAAAATTCTACATCAAGATATGTGTTAATGATTTTAGAAGGGCCAATAAACTAGCTAAGCAAGAATTAGAGTGCCATAGCACTCTCATCTACAGAAGCAGAGTATAGAGGAGTTGTAAATGCAACAACTCAATGTTTGTGGTTGCAAGGGATACTTGGAGAATGTGGCTTCAAATTAGAGTTTTCAACTATTATCTACTATGATAATCAAAGCACCATTCAAATCTGCAATGATCTAGTTCAGAGACAGTGAACCAAGCACATTGAGATCCATATGCACTACATCAGACAACTTGTGCATGACGGTACCATTGCTCTACTCTTATGTGCATCTTTAGAACAAGTTGCTGACATCTTCACCAAAAATTTTTGTGAGAAGACTTTAAGCAATATCCAATCACTACTGGGGATTGCTGATCATGCTGTGAAGCATGATTGATGGCAAGATTTCCAAATTTTGTTTCATGTCCATGTTTAAGGGAGGGTTTTTCCCATTGGGTTTTTCCCTCTTTCCTTGGTTGTATGGACAAGTAGTATGTAAAGGGTGACTAAGAATTGTTGCTAGGTGATATATTTTTCTGATATTTACTCATAAATTTGGGCTAAGGGGGGTTTTAAAATAATCAACCCATAGTTACCTAGATTTGATATGAATTAATCATTTTTGTCTTATTACCTAGTTTCCTAGATTCCATTCTATGCTAGTTTCCTTCTACATGTCCTAGAAGTCAACACATGCTAAAAATGAGTCATGGAGCACTTGGGAAACATCATGGAAACCAATTTTAGCAAGTCTTCTTTATTCCTAGCTCTTTAAAGTGCATATCTATTTTTTCTGAAAGCTGCCTTGCTTTACAGCTGTTTTAAGGCAAAAGGAAAGTTAGTCTAGGTTTAACAGCCTTGTTTTTTTCCCACATCATCCTCCCTCTTTATCTCTAATTAAAATAATGTATGAGTTTTATTTCCATCCCTATTTATCTTTCCCACTTTACTTATAAAATTCATGAGCATCTTCATAGATTTGGAAACTGCTTTATGCACCTATGGGGTATTTGACTAGTTTTGGTAAGCCTTATTTTTGACTATTTCGAATAGCATACTTATGCATTCAAAGCTATCAGGTAATTATATATTTGAGCATCCTATTAATTCACAAGGTTGGCTATTGTACACTTACTCAATACAGATTAGTGTTATGCTCCAATTTTAGTCTCCTTTTGTGTGAATTTTGCATGTTTGATTAGCAATTTTGTGAGTGTTATTGTTCTATCTCTTGGGTTCAATTTACATAGTACGTTAACATTCAATTCAATTATGTTAATATTCAGTTCAAGTAATTTAACATTTAGTTCAAGTAAGTTAACATTCAATTCAAGTAAGTTCAAGACAGTGAACATTCAGTTAAAGGTAACTGAGTAAAAGAATGGCGCTAATGTTTACATGGAGGAAGTTCTAGTTAGATACTCCATGTGAATGCACTATGTGGTGCTCTCAGTATGTTTACTAAGCCTCCTATCGACCACCTTCTGCATTCTAGGGATTTTTGTGTGTAATTAATATGCTAGGCATATGGAAAGTTCAATATAGTTGCATATAGTTCTTTTTGTAGGGTTTCATTGGATCTCTCTTCTCTACTATTGTGTTGATATCCCTTATCGAGAAATTTTCTTAAGTGTTGTAAACCATTACTTGCAAATATATCTACCATACTCAAAGAATTGATGGTTTTTCCATCTTCCATGTTTGGAGGGTTTTCCTAGGGTATATCTTGTCTCTCATGGTTGATTTATGGAGTTGGTTTATGTGGTTGATCTATTTATGATATTTATATGTGGTTGATATATTTATGAGATTTATATGTCATTGATATATTTATTTGGTTGATTTATGAGATACATATGTGCTGAAATTGATTGATAAAAGTTTTAAATTTCAAGCTTTTCTGATTTTACTCAAACATCAACAAGACAAGAAACTAAAACTAGCAACTCGTAGTCTGGGTCTAAGGGGGCAGTCAATAGTTGAGATCCTATGTATTTTAAGGGAACTGATCCTGAAATCCAAAAAGTACGGGCATCACACGGGGGCGAAGTTGGTACTAGTGAAATCCCCATACACACAAAATCCAACAAATGATTTGTTAGCTTTCAAAGGGGCAATCCCTTTGACCTAGAGTCACATGACCTCGTGTATAACTATTGTTTGAGAGGAGATTCTTGGCCACAATATTATGATATTGGATTTCCTATATAGACACCTAAGTTTCATAGTATGATAGCCCCATAGTGTTTTCTTGCACCCTATCCCGAGGCTCTATCCCTAAGCTAGTTGATGAACCATATAAAGTAAACATCTAATAATTTTTAAATTTATGCACTTAATTTTATGAGTTGTTATTTATTAAAAGGGTTGAAAGAGTATTATAAATATATGATTGCGTATAAAGAAAAACAAAATATTTTATAGTTTTTTTTAGTGATAAACAACGCTTCTTCAAGGAAAGAACATTTTACAAAATATTTTTGTTTTTGTTTTTCATTTTAATAAAAAAATTCAAACAAATAAAAACACAACTTTTTATTTTTCCTTCAAGATTGACAAACAACTAATTTCAAACACTCAAACCAACCAGAAAATAACAATTTCTCTTTTTTTTTTGAAAACAAATATATTTAATAATTTACAAGAAAAAAGAAAAAAAGCCTTATGCAATTACTATAAATGTTTATTTCTTCTAATGCAAAACACAAGTAAATAAAGAAACAAACAAACAAAAGAAACTCCCTTTTCACTTTATTTTTTAAAGGTCTTGCAAAAAGACCAACCAAAAGAAAAACATACAAAGAAGAAAAAAAAATATTGTTCTTCTTTATGATATCAATTGAAAACAAAAATGCAACAACAAACATAAATTGTTTAGAAACCCAAGTTTTGTAAAGATTTATGTTTTTTGTTAACTTTTTCTTTTATATTCATATCATGAGAGAAGAAACAATTTAAAAATAATTCTATGTAAGTTTTTGTTTTAGTTGTTATTATGAAGGCATTTAAAAAAAAAATTTGAAAAGAGAGTTGCACAAGTAACCCAAAGCAAATAAAAATAATTCTTTAGCAACAATCCCAAACTAAAAAACTTTTCTTATGATTTTTAAAATGGTTACATTATGGAAAAGCAAAGGAGATATACCATTTTACAATCAACTTAAAATCAATTATACCCACATTTCTAAGTTGCAAATGGAATCAAATTGAAAAAAGGATGAAAAGCAGATCATACATGCCTTATCTTAAAACAAACCATGTATATGCGCTCTAATAGTTTCTAAGGAGCGTATAAGGAGAAAAACAGGGAAACAATAAAAAAATGTAATCTATAAAACATATACGCATTTTTCTAGTTTGTACCCCATATGTGTGTTTGTGGAAAAAAAAACAAAAATTTAATCCCATACCTCCAAAAATCTTATTTTTTCTTTGTAAAAGGGTTCTGAGATGAAAAGTTACTAATATATGACAAAAAATTCCAGAAAAGTACAAAAAAAATGTTGAATCAAATGTTCTTTGTCATACTATATGAATCAAATGTTGAGTTCCTACACCTAGGCCACACACATACACACCTCCTCTATGCTCCAAAGCATGCCCAAAGAAAAAAATATTGTAGTTTCTTGGTAATAAAGGGATCGAGACTACAATAACTACAGATTATGACCCTCCACGTGGTAACACCCAAGATGTATAAATACTATATGGGATACTTAAACCAAATATGTTGGGAAGGTTAAACCTCTGATTGAAAAAATGATCCCTCTTAGTGCTATGGATTCATGATGGTATATATAGAACGTTATTAGTGATTTCTAGTTATTTCCTTTACTAAAAACATGGATTAAGAGTTAGCACATGTGCATGACTTTAATCACGTGAAGATATTTTCTTGCAAAGGTGAGATGAATCTCTAGGAATTTTAACTTTAATGGAGATATAAAAATACCTTTGCTTTACCATCTAGTCAAGCCCATGTCCACCTGATATGATTTAAAATTTTCCTTCATGTTCAATGGGAGATTCTTGTTGTCCATTTTCATATGGCCAAGGACTGTATTAGTCTCTTAGGTTAAATCTCTCTTTATTTAACCTCAACTACCTTCCCTTTTTATGTCAAATTTCTCTATCATAGAGGATTATAGTGCATGTTTCATACCATAAATTGAAATTTGCCTTCTATAATTGTAAACTAAGATTTTATTTTCATACAATTATTGGAGTCATTTGGTCCAAATTGTTTGAACACTTACAACTCAAAGAAGTTTCTCCATTGTAGGGAAAATTTTACGGATCCATATTTTTTTTAAAGAGTATAAACCTTGGTGAAACTTACTAATTCTTAAATTTCTAACCATAAAAGTTCTGGTTATATTTTGTAAAAATATTTAAATTTCTAAAGACCTTATGTATATTTTTGGACAACGTTGGTAATGTTTAGAGTGAAATATTTATATTTAGTGGAATTTGGGAGAATAGTTTTAGAAAAAAAAGGAAATTGGTGAATCTTTTTTTTTTAAAATAAAAAAAAATTATCCCATCGGCTAAATTTCACACCTAAAATTTTCCCTACTCCACTGTAGAGAGATATCATGATAGTGTTTTATTATTGTTGGAAACAATACCTAAAAATGTCCTTTATCTAATCCATTATTGTTAATATTTCATATGCTTAGCTAGATATCATTATTGTTTAATCCAAATTAACAACAGTAGCATATGCAGAATCACTGAAAGAAACACTATCATAATATAGACATAGATTTATCTATGGAAACCCTAAAGGGGGAGAAAACCCAACAAAACTTCCTTTGTATAATATTTATAAGATAAAACCCCAAAAAAGGTAATCCTCGTCCTTGCTGGCATTTATATCTCTCTCCTATGCAAAATACACAAGTGTGGGTTTGTGTTCAAGTGAGGAACAAAACTCTATTTATAATCTTTTTGTCACTTGACATTTAACCTGATCAAGTCAGCCCCACTAACCTGAATGGGTCGAATTCATGTATGAAATCTCAAAGCAATATTATATTATATTCATTAGAGTACTGTTGATCTGACTTACAATGGAGAATTTACCTCGTGACTCTATAATGGAAAATTACAATAGTAACATCCCGACGGATGAATAAGACATATCCCTTGGGATACATCATTAAAATACATTTAGAATATTCTTTGAACTTACAATATTTCAACACTCCCCCTTAATGAGAAGGGTATTATACTGACAACATTATCATAAACTATAGAATTAATGAGAGAGAGCATATTTTGTAGTACAAAGGTAATACATCTAGACGTCATTGGAAGTTTTCGACAATCATCAGAAACTGTAACTGTTACTGGAATATATTCAATATCTTTAGTACTATAACACCATCTTCTACCACACCAGGTATTCATATTCTACAACACTCGATCACTTGATCCTTTGCAGCAATAATTCGATCTTTCGATCTTTGTAGCACCACTTCAATATTCTTTATCCTTTGCAACAACACTTCGATCGTCTCGATCCTTTTTCATCAGCACTTCGATCTTCTCTATCCTTTTGTAGAAACATTTCGATCTTCTTGATCCTTTATAGCAGTACTTTGATCTTCACTATCCTTTTTCAACTTTTGTTGTATTTGTAACTTCAAAAGTTATTCTAATGTATATTATCATTGTATGTTGTTGCATCCCTATTGGGGATGTGTGTTACCCTTATATGGGATGTCATCATTGTGTATGGTAACTGAGGTAAGCCCTCCACTGTAAGTATCCATGCTCCATCAACTTTTCCTAATTGATGGAGGATTGAAGTGGCAATGGAGCATGGAGACATATAGACACTATGGGGCCCACACAATCTAGGAATTATGTGTCACATGGAATCCTCCTCTTGCAATTTCGAATCCATGGGAAGCCTAAATGTTCTTGGATGAGTTAGAAGCCTAAGACGATTTTCCATGTGCATCATATGTTGAATTTGGAAGGAAATATAACTTATATGGGAGAGGAAGAGTCATTTTGGAGCTTGTGAGACACTTGGACTAAATTCCCTAGCTCTATGACAATAATGATGAGTATGCTATGACACCTATGACACAAATAAGATCTGAAGGTTGAGATCTGACATATCTTACATGTCAAGTTGAAATAGAGCATCCAAAAGTGAACTCATGTGATTTGCGTAATCTCAATGGGCTCCTACTCGAATTTGAGGAATATGAAAGGTTAGGAAAGGGAGGACACATGGAAAATCATGAGAAAATGCCCTAATTTGAATTGGATTGAGTTTGTGGATGTATTGGTAACCTTAGAAGTCTAAGGATATTTACAAAATACAAGAATCAACCAAGATAATGTATTTTTATCATTTGAGAAAATTGCATTTGTGAATTGAGAGTGCTAGTGGATGACTAGTTCATTGCCTTAGACAAATTCGAGGGTGAAAGATTCCCATCCAAGTTGGTGTTTGGAGCGGAAAATAATGTATTTCATGGATATTTCATGTATTTGTATCTGCAGGTGTAACCCACAGGGGCATCTCATGGTTCCTTCTATTGCAATACTTTCTCTCAACCATTTCTAGATTTTATTGCATATTCTTGCTCATGGAGGGCTTGTGCTTTGGGTGAGCTATTGATATATTTGGGGAAGCTTATAATGCCCAATTATTTTATTTATTGATTTAAATTCCTTGTATTTCAAGTTAATAATACTCTCAGGTCAAAATACTGAAATATTTCATATAAAATTGTTAATCAATGAAGAATAGTGCCATTTCCCCACTATCTTGTTGTGAACCAATGTAATGTTGATGGATTCGAATGGATAAGTAAAATACTGATGGTTTATGGATGAATACAATGTTATTTATGTATTTAAAATTTCATATGACTCTCAGGTTTAAATACCCAAAATATTTCATGTACAAATGTTAAACAATGAAGAAACTGTGCCATTTTCCCACTACCTTGTTGTGAACCAATATAATGTTTATAGATTCGAATGAATAAGTAAAATAATGATGGTTTATGGATGAATGGACTGTTATTTATGGATTATATTATTTTAATGTTTAGTAAATAAGAATTTGAAGTTATTTTGGTGAGTTTGATAGCATTTAGAGAACTTTGCCCATCATTTCCCCCAAGGTTGAAACTAGTCTTTTTACATCTGATTTAAGGGATTTATAGAATACATAAAAAGTTGAATGGTGATGAATATGAGTTAATATTTATTTTATTTACATTTATCCTACTTCCATTTATAAATTTGAGTTGGATTGAGTGCATTTGGGAATCCATTTTCAGTATTCATTGTGGGGGAAATAGAACCCCAAATTACTAGTCAAAACTCCCACCTAGACCAGAATATTAAACAAGTTTTAAGAGGCATTTATAGGGTCATAAATGTTTTCTGAAAATCATATTAAAAACTTAATATCATTCATATAAATTCTGTGAATGTTTGGGAGCATTTGGATGATTTTGGAGACCTAGACATCAAAACTAGTCAAAGGTCAAAATAGGGAAAAGGTGAAAAAAATGGCCATTTAATAAAAATTTAAAAAGGGACAATACAAGTGGTATCATATCATGGTATTGGAACCTGATGGTTTTAACTGGGAGTGAAAGCAATAAGTCACAACCCTTACAACCTTAAGTTGAAGGTGTTTTTGTTGAAGAAGAAGAAGAGGTACATTCTGTTGAAACTATGACTAACAAGGGGAAGGGATACATTAATCATGATAAGGTGGAATAAATTAAATGAATGAAACCTATATTTTATGACATAAACAAAAACATGAACCATAAGCTTATGAAAGGATTCAAATTGTTGGTTAGCCAATTTGGAAGCAAATTAGGAGTAATAGGAGATAGCAGTAGTTCACAATCAGAAGAAAAGAAGACAACAGGTGAGCATATATTCTAAGGAAGAGGACCCCATAATAGAACCCATGAATTTCAGAGCACACCAAGTCCTACTACACCTAAATTTATTGTACCCAAAGAAGATCCTAATATTCAACCTGAAATTGCTACAACGAAAAAAGAATGGGATAAATTGGATGAAGATTCTAAAAAAAGTGTACCATTTGATCAGTACTTTCTTACTGCAAACAAACTCAAAAATAAGAAAGATAATAAGTCTCTATAAAAAAACAAGGACTTAAATTGTGTCATTATTCAAGTCCCAATCCCTAACACTTGGGTGCAAATATTAGATGTATATTTTCAAGCTAAATCCAATGGTGGAAGAAGATGCCTTAAAAATGGCCATATTGCACATGGAAGGAGATTCCAATGAATGGTGGTTCCATGGCCTGAAAACTTTGGTTAATGATCAGGTTAAAACATATGGATAATTTATTAACATGGTACTAGAGAGAATTGAGCAAAAATATCCATAATTGTCTTTCAAAGAACTAGCCCAATTGAAGCAAGTCAGGACCCCTATTGATTATATGATGGAATTTGAAAAATTATCAGACAAGGTGGCTAATATGTATATGGGAAGGTTAGTATTACTGTTCAATAAATTTTTGTATGAACCCTTAAAAGGTTTGGTCAAAGCCCACAATCCCACTCCATTAAAAGATGCAATGAACTTGATTAGAGATCTCCAAAATGTGTTTCCTAGAACAAGATTTCCTCCCAAGACTAACTCTGAATTTGAAAAGAAACCTTGGAAAACATATGCACCTGATAAGAAGCCTTGGAAAAGAGATTCATCTGAAAATAATAATAAATAAGGACTAAAAGGGATGAACTTCGACAAAAAAAATTGTGCTTCACATGCTTTCAACCATGGACACCGGGGCATAAATGTACTAAGGGAAAATCTCAAGGCATATAAGTATTTTATGATAATGATAGGTATGAAGGGGGTTTGGAGAAATGAGGACAAATTTCAGATAAAGAGGAGGTAGATGAGACAGCAGTGGAAGAATAAATAAAAGAATAAAATCATCCTTCACTGGACAAAGCAAGAATGGAAGTACTTTCAGTGGTGCCTCGCTACCATACTATTCGATGCAAGGGTCTGGTACTAGGACAAAGAGATTCAGTTATGGTAGATGTAGGATCCACACATAAATTAATTTATGTAGATATGGTGGAGAAAAGGAATATACCTATTGAACCATTTGATATATTCATAGTTATCATTCCTGGTCACAATACAATGTAGTGCAAAACATGGGTTCGAAATCTACAAGTCACCGTAGGTAACTATACTTTTATTGATATTTTTTACGTGGTTTATGTTTCTAATACTAATCCAGTTTTTGGAGTGCAATGGATGTATTCTATAGGGGAGAATATAGTAAATTATCAAATTCCTTAGATGAAATGTCAAGATTCGAAAGGTGTACTAAGAGTTGTTAGAGGGTAGCACACTTACCCAAATCAAGTAGTGACTTGCAATAGTATGAGATATATATTGAGGCATGGGGACATAGAATGGGAGGATGAATGCCATACCACATCTCCCAAAACAAAAATAAAGGTTTTTTAAAACCTAAATGAGATAGAGAAACTATTGCAGAAGTATGAAAAAAAATTTAGAGGTCTTCCACATGGTAGACCACCTGACAAGGGGGTTGAGAACGACATTGTTTTGGATGAGGGCACGTCACCCATTCAAATAGAAATTCATAGACATACTAAGTAATTCATAGATGATATTGAGAATTACATCCAAGAAATATTATATTTGGGACTCATTAGACCAATCTCTAGTACAAAAAATTTGCAAGAAGCACATGATTTCCGACTAGCTGGCCATCCGGAGATCTCCAAAACTTATAGGAAATTAACGAAAATATTATTTTGGGAGGCAATGAAGGAATAATATAAAAAATATGTGTATGTATGTAAGTTATTTCAGCAAAACAAATCATAACTTACATGTCCATCTGGTTTATTGCAACCATTTCCCATTCCGAAGCAAAAATGGGACATTATCTCAATGGATTTCATCACCGGTTTGCCCAAATATTTGGGTAAGTATTGCATATTTGTGGTAGTGGATAGATTGAAAAAAGTTGCTCATTTTTTTTCCTGTTACACCATATTTTAGTGCTGCACAAGTGGCTTCTATTTTGTTCAAGGAAATACTTCCTCCTTTGGATGATGAAGGTCATCTCACACTTGTTCTAGAAAATATTTTGAAGACAAGGGAAAGGAGATTGAGAAGAAGAACTATTAAAGAATAATTAGTACAATGGATGTATCTACCAAGTGGAGATGCCACATGGGAAGAGGAGAATATTTTTCAAAATCCAAATCTGAAATTTCTTGAGTACAAGCAATCTTGGGTGGGGAGGATTGTAATGTCCCCATTAAAATAAATGCATAGCAGGACAATTCCATCAATCCTACTAGTTCCCTAGCCTGGATGGATACATGTAGAATTTTAAAAAGGGAGATAATAAATGATGTTCAGACATTAGAATGGAATAAATATTTAATGATGGATCTTATTAAATAAATACAATAGAAAATTGAAGTGGCAATGGACCATGGAGACAAACTATGGGTCCCACACAAGCTAGAAATTATGTGCCACATGGAATTTGTTATCTCCCAAAAAGTACACCGTCATTTTGGGTGATAGAATGGGTTAAAAATTCATTTTTTGTGAGTCTTGGTCTTCAAAATCTAAAAGTGCAGGGTGTGACTGTTCATGGCTCTGAGGATGAGATCTTTCCTGTCACGAATGCTTTTGAATTTGATAAGCTTATATCAAATCATGTTCTTCAGGTTTTGGATGAAACTGATCATTATTACAATTTCCATCAAAAAGAGTTGACACCTGTTGTCCTAAGTTTCATAAAGTCTAATTAAGAGAGGCCTAAAAACGTGCTAAAAACAGGAATACAAACTATTGGTTTGCATAGAGCAGATGAAGATAATGGTATCATAGATCGGTCAGGAACTAAAATACAACTCTCAAGTCCATGATCAGTCATGTCTTCTGACAATATACATGAATTGACTGAGTCTGATTTGAAGCTTTATGTGACATTTAGTTCATTTCACAAATATACAGAAGGTTGGCATAAATATAACAGGTTTTATCTTTGAACTAAATGATGAGATCTATATATACAGAGGGCAGAGCAATTGCATCACAGTGTACAGAGTTCAGGGCAACAAAGCATTTCACATCTGGATGGATCCAAACATGTCTAGCATGCTATAAACTCTTGCAGACTTTTCCCATAAAGACTAGATGGAGAGACATTTGAAACAGTTCAACAAGGAACATGAGCAACTGCTGCAATAGAATACAAGAGTAGAGAAGCCACCATTAGTTGTCAGTCTGGAGAGATATTTTTGAGGCCTGTTGCAGTTATCACCTGGATAAACACTTTCAGTATTTCAAACTTTCAAGCACTTCTATATGAAATCCCATGATGCATCACACTGAAACAAGAGGAATTTTTTTCTGAAATCGCGTGATCTTGTGGGGAAATTTTGACAGCCTTCCAGAACTCCAAATTCAAATATGGAAGCACCAGTGGATATATTATGATCTGTAGATCAAAATTGACTATTTGAACATGCAAAACGGACATCGGATGGCTGAGAAAATTGATTTTTTCCAAAGGCAGTTTTTTTAGGAATTCTACAGGTTTCGGCAGCTTAGGCGAGCCTCCAAGAGCTCATTAGCTGCCGAAAAGGATGACTTTCAGCAGCTAACGCGTGAAACTGGCAGAAGGCTTAGCTGCCGAAAGCCTGTTTTCATAGATCGCTTAAGATTTCGCCCAGATCTCGGATTTGTTCGTTGAAATGGCAGAATGCTGATCAAAATGAATGAATTATAAATTGCTTTATCATTATCTACAAGAGTTTTGAGCTAGATCAAAGTGAAGTGGGAGTTTTGGCTAATTTGAAGCATATTTTGAGGAAACAGCTCTAAGTTCAAAGTGCCACATCATCAAGAGCGTTTCTTTTATGTTCCAATCAAAGTCCACTGAGCCTTGGGAGGCCAACTGCTCTTCACCAACCACCAAGCTTTTGAAAGGAGATCTTCACATCATCATTTCCTTGATTTTAGGGATCAGTCCCTATCTTTTTGCACTTACTGCTAGTTAGTGTTTTAGTTAATTAAACAGATCCATGCTTTTAGGATCTGAAAACTGTTTGTACAGGCTTAAAGCCTAAGAACTCAGACTCAAAGAAGGTTCGATTTTGGATGCAGTAGTCTGCTATTGTACTCAGCTTTCTTTATGCTAATACAGATCACAGGTTTCTTTCATCTTTGGTATCAGCTTTCCATCTTCCTTTCACTATTATCTGTGTTATCTAGCTTTGAATGGTCTCTTTTCCATTGTTTAGCTCATAGCCTGATGTTAGTTTCTTGAATGTCTCTTGAGCCCTACTCTGTACTGGTTTGGTTACATTCTTTTTCTTCATCCATTTTCAAAGTATTTGCTGATTAATCAACTCTTGAGAGAACTGTTTTATTTGTTTACCATGATGAATGTCTGAATGCTATACTCGGATTGAGTCATCCCATTGATCCACCCCTTACAAAAAACACAAAAAACATTGAATTCTTAAGTTACCAGGCATACCTAGCTTATAACCCTAGGTAGTTTCCTGGAGTGCTAACAGAATCCTCCTCTTGAAATTTTCAATCCATGGTAAGCCTAAATGTTATTAGATGAGTTAGAAGGATAGAACACTTGTCCATATGCATCATAGGTCAAATATGGAATGACATGTAACTTACATGGGAGAGGAAGAGTCATTTTGGAGCTAGTGAGACACTTCAACTAGATTCCCTAGCTCTATGACAACAATGATGAAGATGCTATGAAACCTATGAAAAAAATAAGATATGAAGGATGACATCCAAAATATCTGACATGTAAGGTCGAAATAGAGCATGTGATGTCCCAAGTATGGTGTGCATACCTGAACACTTTAATTTTGTAATTTTTACTTAAACAATTTTGAAATTTTAATCAGTTCACAGAGAGCCTTCTCGGATTGGGAAAAACAAGGGTTTCTTCTAGGAAATTTTGCAGAGGAAAAGAGTGATCAGTGGGAAGGAAAAAATATATATTTCAGACATGGAATTTCCTCTCCTCTAGCACATTTATATCTGGTTCCATTTAGGGTTCAGATTCCGCACCGCAAAAACCTACTACCACGCTTCTGGGCAGCCAAATCATGAAACTAAGGAGAGTAGTTCGGTATGTTTCAACCAGAGGATTTTGAAAACTTGCATAGGTTGGTTCCAGCCTTAATGTAATATAAAAAAAGTATTTATACATTTTTTTTAGTTTCTAGAAAGTTTTAAGGAGTTTTGGGTGAATTTGGGGATTTCTAGCAGTTTTGGTCAAGGGAATACCTACATAGAGAAGGATCCAAAAGGGTGGTACGACCCAAACCAAAAAGGGTTATGGAGATTTATATGGGAAAGTATGTCTTTCATAGACCCATAGGAACTAACAAATCTCATTTTGAGTTTACAGGGCCTATTTTGCATCAATTTTAGTAAAACTAGTTATTTTCCAATGCAAATCTAGACTAGGTTGACTTAAAATGAGTAAATCTCATCCATTTCGAGTCATATTGGAATAAATATTGTAGAGAATATTTATTATAACATATTACAGCCAATAAATACAAAATTACTCTCATCAATTAACTATAACTCTCTCTTCAACATTATGCATTATTACAATGTATTTTATTGACATAATACAAGGAAGGGCATGGAGGTTTGAACCCTTAGATATTGAAAACTCTTCGACCTATTAATGAAATATGATATATAGTAATGTATGGCTATATTCTACTAACAAATCCTAAATCAACTCAGAGAGTCTGCTCCATAGCTCCAATGTAACCTGCAATGAGACGGGGAGAAGAGGGGAAGAGGAGAGAGGGAATGAGAACCTTAGGGTGCATCTCCCAAGAGCCTCAGGCACAACACTCAGCATAAATCCTTAGCTTCATAAAAATCAACATAATAAACATCTAAACTAAATCAATGGGATAAAATTCACCTTTTATAGAATTCTTGATGACCTACTTAGTAAGTTGAGGCCAATGGTGACCTGTGAAAGCAAGTCAACCCCATGGGTGACCTAAACCTAGCCACGAAAGCACCCCCTTTAGGAAATTATGCAAGTAGGACCATGTGGAATTGTTTCTAATTCCAAATCATCCTTCACAATTAGAAATTTCACCCTCCCAAGTAAGAGACACTGTGGCGAAAGAAAGAGCTTCAAAAGAATATAAAGAGAATGGTAGATCCACCTCGAGAGATGAATAGCACCTTGGGCATGAGAAATTATCCAAGATGAAAAATAGTATGACAAGAATTCCAAAGAAAGCAAGAGGCCTCTGATACAATCTGGTTATGTGATACTATTGAGTGACATCATTGATGCAGAGCCTTCCAACTATGAAGAAGTAGCCAAGAAGAAAGGGAAGGAGACTATGATAAAGAGTACTAGTTGATCAAGAGGAATGATTTCTATTATGTTGTATCGAGACCTAAAGGGAAGTCCGTAGTGTCTTCCATATGGATCTACAAGATCTAGCATGTAGTAGATGGAAGCATCATGGAATACAAGGAAATATTCATAGCACGAGGATTCTCACAAAAAGAAGGAATAGACTATGAGGAGACATTTCCACTAGTTACGAGGTACACTTCATTAGATCCATACATGTAGGTATGCAGTGGGAGATACACCAACTAAAATCAAGACACCATTCTTAAATGGTGTAGTCAAGGAGGGAGTGTATGTATAGTAGCCACTGGGAGTTGAGACACATGAAAGACAAAATCATGTGTGAAAATTAAAGAAGGCCTTGTACAACACATATAGTTACATGAGGAACTTGAATATCACCTAGAGTGATGAAGATTTTAACCTTTGCTAGAAGGTTGAAGATGAAATCCTATAGAGGATGACAAGCTCATGGATGGGTGCGAGAAGAAATTTTCAACAAAGATAGATATAGAGGATGTTGGTATCTAGTGACACTAGATGGATACATAGAAGATCAGTAGTAGAGGAAGCTACTTGTCACTTTAGTACAGAATGTTTCAATACATAGAGTATGAAAGGAAAAATAAAAAGATGGTCTGCTTCAGAGGGAGTGACTGCAGAAAATACTTAAGTTTGACATGGTATGGAAGAATGAACAAATTACTAATGTCCCTAGGATTTACTGAGAGTAATGTGGATCCCAACATTTGCTTCAAGGTTGAAGGAAAAAGACCAGTGATGCTCCTACTATATATTGATGACATGTTCTTGACAGTCGAAGAGGAACTCATTAATGATGCAATCATTAGAGGAAATTTGAGGTCTAAAGTGGGCCTCCTAAGGAAAATAATAAAATAATAGTTAAAATAATCAAATAATAGTTATTAATTTTGGAGGAAGAATGAAAAAAACTAATTTTTTTGTTCATATTTTCGACATATCTCCTGGTATTTTTACTCAAATTATGAGCAAGAGAGCTTGTTGGATGTGGAATTTAATTCCACATTCAACGATTACCCACACTGCATACTTTTGATGGACCCTATTACCCAAAAATAAGAAATACCTGAAAAAACATGATGATGACATCATCATCACATTTTTTCAGGTATTTCTTATTTTTGGGGTAGCAGGGTTTGTCAAAAGTATGCAGTGTGGGTACTCGTTGGATACAGAATTAAATTCCACATCCAACGAGCTCTCCCACTCGAAATTTGAGTAAAAATATAGGGAGATATGTCGAAAATACGAACAAAAAAAGTAGTTTTCTTTTATGACAAATATGTCAATTCAACCATTATGGTTGACTCATTTTAATGAAATTCTATTGGTTCCTAAATTCCAACTCACAAAATTTATTGTTGCCGCGTTTTCTTATAAGGCCCATTTTAGACCCCAAATTTCCTGTAATGAAGGAAACTTGTTACAAAGATTGATATGAAAGACCTAGCGATGATGCACTACTTATTAGGCATGGAGGTGTGGTAGAATCCAGATGGTATTTCCCTTGGCTAAGGAAACTATGCAGTGGAGATTCTGAAGAAATTCAGAATACTCAACCGCAAGGCGATAACCACAACTATGGAATCAAAATTGAAGCTACTATGTGATGTTTCATTAGAGACGGTTGATACCATGATGTATCAATATTAGATTATTGGCTCATTAATGTACTTAACAAACATGAGACCATAAATATGATTTGTTGTGAACACTTTGAGCTAGTTCCTAACAAATCCAAGACAAGTTGACTTGGTTATTGCAAAGCATATATTGAGGTACCTAAAGGGTACATATGATTATGTGCTCAGATATGACACAAATGAAAAGGTTAAACTACAGGCTTATGTTGATTTGGACTGAGCTGGAAATGTTGTAGATATGAAGAGCAGCTCAGGGTGCTGCTTAAGTATGGGATCATGCATGATCTCTTGGTTTAGCAAGAAGCAGTCTTGTGTGGAACTGAGTAAAGCTGAAGCAGAGTATGTCGTATCTTTTTCAGCCAGTTCTGAGGTAGTATGGCTTAGGAAGCTACTATCTGATTTGTTTGATCTTTAGTTAGAGGAAACTTGTATCTTCTGTGAAAAATAGAGTTGTGTAAAGTTGTCTGAGAACCCAGTGTCTCATGATAAGTTGAAGCACATTGAGATCGAATAATGTTAGAATAATCAACCCATATTTAGCTACCTTAGACATTAATTTAATTATTTTTGTCTTATTTGCCTAGTTCATGTGTCCCACCTTATGCAAGTTGTCATTTACCTATCCATAGTGGTCAAACTTGCCTATTTTGACTCATGTAGCACTTGGGAAACCTTAAGGAATCAATTCTGCTTCATTCATGGCCTCCTCGGTGCCCTTCTGCTTTTTCTGCTTTATTGTCTCCTTTTTCAGTGCTTTAAGGGAATTGGGAAAGTTTGACTAGGTGAGGTTAACTAGTTTTTTGTCCTCCACATCCTCCACTCTTTTCTCCTATGACAAGCATGTATGAGTTTCCATTCCATCACTCTTTATCTTTCCTAAGTGCTTTTTCCAATTCGTGAGCTCCATGACTGATTTGGAAACTACTTTATGCACCTATGGGGGATTTGCTTAATTTTAGTAAGCCTGCTTTTGACTAGATTTGAATTGCCTCCTCATGCATTCGAATCTCCTATGTAAATATTTAATGCAGCAACCTATTATGTTACAGGGTTGGCTATTGTACACTAATTTAATACAGTTTAGTGTTTAGCTCCATTTTCAGTCTCTTTTGTGAGTGATTTTGCAAGTTCAATTGATAATTGTTGTGAGTAAAATTGTTCTATCACTGGGTTCAATTTCCACATGGTATCAGAGCCATTGTAGATCGATTTATCTCCTTCAAATTTGTTTTGCAGGTTCTACATCAGTGACTGGGAGCCTTCTACTGACAGCCAAGACAATTTCTGAGCTATGGATCAATCTCAGAAGATCATCTTGACTCCCTTCAATTTCTTTGAATGGAAAGCATAGATGGAGATACTGTTGAAAGTGAAATGCCTCTACAAGGTGACTATGGCAATATAAGTAGATCCCAATGCAGCTGCAGAGAAGATAAAATGGAACAACAGGAGGGATGAGGTCTATGGTCTCTTGTGTCTGAGTATTTCCAGAGACCTCCTTTTCCATCTTGATGGATTGACATCACTGAATGAAGTATGGGAGAAGCTTTATGATATTTTTGTAAAGACAGATGAGATGAGGGGACATCAAATTGAAAATGAACTGATCTCCCTAAGTCCAAATAGCTTTGAATCCCTGCAACTCTATTTCTCCAAGTTCAAAGCACTTCTTTTGCAGCTAAAACAATGTGGGATTGAAAAGAAGGATGATCAGCTGGTCTTGGCCATAGTCTTGAAGCTTGGCCCTAACTATTTACTATTTGTTTCGATCTTCTATGCCACAAAGTTGACAGCTCGAACCTGGAAGATGCCTAGCCTTGCAGATTTCATGGAATCTCTCACATAAGAACAAGACAAGTTGGTGATGATGGGCACCATAAAACCATCCAAAGACCAAGCTCTAGTTGCTGGAGATTCGAAGGTCGATTCAAAAAGTAAAAAGAAAGCTAAAAATCCACCTGAGCAAAAGAGAGACAAGAACAAGTCTCCGTAGGAGCCACAAGGTTCCAAGAAGAATAACCAGAAGAAGAAAAATAAAGGATAAATGAGCAAGTGCACATACTGCAATAAGGGAAATCACACTAAAAGCTCTTGTATGAAGAAGCAAATAGACATGCTGACCCAACTCCTGGAGAAGAATGACATCTCCCTTCCAAACAGCTCAAAGAAGAGAGAAGGAGGATCAAGTTCAGATGACAGAGAGAGAGTTCATACATTGGTTGCTGGCACATCAAGCTCACCTAGTTTCATCATTGATTCTGGAGCTTCAAGACACATGGTTTTGACCAAGGAGGCATTCACCTCACTTGACATGTCGAAGGGACCACCTATAGTACTGGGAGATGACTCTCTCACTAAAAGTTTGGGCAAAGGGAGGATTGATCTTGATCATGGTTAGTTCAGCAATGTGTTGTATGTGCCTGGTCTTGCCTCCAACCTCTTATTAGTGTACCAGATGACTCATATTGGGCCTCCAAAGAAGTTCATATTCCCCCCTGATGAAGTTGATATCACAGAGATCTCAAGTGGTAAATTCATTGCAAAAGGAGTTGCAAATCATGCTCAGAAGGTATACATGTTCTCACACTTCCTACCCTACTCAAACCCCTCTGCTCTTCTGATTCATGCTAATGAAGCAAGCAAGATTTGGCATGAAAGATTTGGCCACCTAAATTACAAGTATCTTTCTGATCTTAGTGAAAAAGAGATGGTCATAGGGTTACCAAAGATAAAATTTTCCAAAAGAGTCTGCCAAGGTTGTATCCTAGGAAAACACCCAGAGCATAAATTTGAGAGAGCTAGTCATGAGAGAACCTCTGCACCCCTAGAGTTGATCCACAGTGATGTTGCTAGACCATTCCCTCATATGTCCATGATTCAGGCCAAATATGCATTGACTTTCATAGATGACTTTTCCAGGTATTGTTGGGTTTACTTTCTGAAACACAAGTCTGAAGTTTTTGGCCTATTCAAAGTCTTTAAGGCTTTGATTGAGAACCAGTCTGGGAGGAAACTCAAGGTCCTCAGATCTGAAAATGGTGGTGAGTATGTCAAGTCTAAGTTTATTCAATATTGTGCAGATGCAGTATTCAAATGCAGCATTCTATCCCTTACACACCACAACAGAATGGTGTTGCTGAGAGGAAGAACAGATCACTAAAAAAGATGGTAACATGCATGATGGAGGCAAAAACTTTGCCACCAAAGTACTGGGCTGAAGCTATAAACTATGCAGCCTATATCCAGAATAGGTTTCCTCACAAACATCTTGATGGTATGACTCCTTTCGAAGCATGGAGTGGGCATAAGCCAAATGTGACCCATTTTAGGATTTTTGGCTCAAGGGCTTGGGCTAGAATTCCAACAGAAAAGAGAAAGGCTTTGCAGCCCCAAATCCAAGATTTCCTATTTGTTGGGTACTCTAAAGATTCAAAAGGGTACAAACTTATAAATTTGAGCACAAACAAAGCATTCATCAAAAGGTGTGTTCAGTTTTAAGAAGAACCCCTAGCAGCAGTGGAAATTGGAGAAGCCTCTTCACCACCAGAGCCTCTGAAAGTAAGTTAAGAGATTGTTGAACATGCTGTTTCTGATATGTCTGATAGTGATGAGTTTATTGCAGATCCTAACATCCCTACAAGGCCAAAATGGGAAGCCAATACTCTTCATACAGCAGGAGAGCTGGCAGGGAATCCCAATGACCCCATGAGGACTAGATCTCAATTTGAGGTTGGTATGTGCATGAAGGATCCTATGTTTGCTGAGAAATGCTATATGATGGTGGAATCAGATCCTCATACATATGAATATGCAGAAATAGATCCAAGATGGAAATAATCCATGAAGGAAGAGTTCAGCTCACTCCAGAAGAGCAACACTTGGGAGCTAGTGGATCTTCCCCCAGGGAGGAAGCTAGTTCAGTGTAAGTGGGTCTACAAGACCAAATTTGCTTCTGATGGTTCACCTCTGAAGTACAAGGCCAGATTGGTAGCCAAGGGATACTCACAGGTTCATGGCATAGATTACAATGAGACTTTTGCACCAGTGGCAAAGATGGACTCCATCAGGCTAGCCTTAGCCATTGCAGCCTCAAAGCAATGGGAGGTACATCACATGGATGTAAAATGTTCCTTTTTGAATGGAGATCTCACTAAAGAGATATATATGCAGCAGCCTCAAGGATTTTTTACTAACCCTTCTTTTGTGTGCAGGTTGAGAAAGTCATTGTATGGGCTAAAGCAAGCCCCCAGGGCTTGGTATGCCAAGATTGATAGCTTCTTGCTATCACTGAATTTTGTTCAGTGCAAATCAGATCCAAATGTCTATTTGAAGTTAATTAATGGTTCATTAATGATCATTGTGTTATATGTTGATGACCTCCTCATTACAGGAAGCTCAAAGGATGAGATTGCTTCTTTGAAGGGTGCAATGAACCAAGCCTTCTCCATGATAGATTTGGGGCTCTTAAGCCAATTCTTGGGGCTTGAGATTGCTGAAACAAAAGCTGGAATCAAGGTGCAACAATCCAAGTATGCCTTGGATTTGCTGAAAAAATTCAAAATGAATGATTGCAAACCAAGCAAGACTTCTTTCCTTTCAGGAGTGAAGCTGGAAGAAGCTGATTCTTCACCTATGGTAAACAATACACTATATAGGAAATTGATTGGATGTTTGTTGTATCTTACACATACTAGACCTGATATTTATTATGAAGTAAGTGTGGCTTATATATACATGGATCAGCCTCATGAGATCCATTGGAAAGTAGCCAAAAGGACCCTTAACTTTGTTCAGGGAACAAGGAAACATGGGATCTTCTATAAAGCAAAATCTGATCTTGATTTGACTGGATTTATTGACAGTGATTGGGAAGGTGATAGCATAGATAGAAAGTCCACATCAGGATATGTGTTCATGCTTATAGAAGGGCCAATCAGCTATTCAAGCAAGAAACATAGTGCCATTGCACTCTCATCTACAGAAGCAGAGTACAGAGGAGTTGTAAATGCAACAACTCAATGTTTATGGTTGCAGGGATTACTTGGAGAGTGTGGCTTTGAATCAGAGTACTCAAATACCATATACTATGATAACCAGAGTACCATTCGAATATTTAATGATCCATTTCATAAGGAGAGAACCAAACACATTGAGATCCATATGTACTACATCAGAGAGCTTGTGCATGATGGCACCATTCACCTACTCTTCTGTTCATCTTCAGAACAAGTACCTAATATCTTCACCAAAGCATTTTGTGAGAAGATCTTCAAAAATATCAAATCACTACTGGGGATTGCTGATCATGCTGTGAAGCATGAGTGAAGACAAGATTTGCAATTTTTGTTTTACAGTCCATGTTTAAGGGAGGATTTTCCCATGTGGTTTTTGCCTCTTTCCTTGTTTAAATGGACATGCAGTATGTAAAGGGTGACTAAGACTTGTTGCTAGGACCTATAATTTTAGGATATATTACTCATAAGTCAGGCTTAAGGGGGTGTGTTAGAATAATCAACCCATAGTTAGCTACCTTATACATTAATTTAATTATTTTTGTCTTATTTGCCTAGTTCATGTGTCCCACCTTATGCAAGTTGTCATTTACCTATCCATAGTGGTCAAAATTGCCTATTTTGACTCATGTAGCACTTGGGAAACCTTAAGGAATCAATTCTAATTTATTCCTGGCCTCTTAGGCACCCTTCTGCTTTTTCTGCTTTATTGCCTGCTTTTTCAGTGCTTTAAGGCAATTGGGAAAGTTTGACTAGGTGAGGTTAACTAGTTTTTTGTCCTCCACATCCTCCACTCTTTTCTCCTATGAAAAGAATGTATGAGTTTCCATTCCATCACTCTTTAGCTTGCTTAAGTGATTTTTCCAATTCGTGAGCTCCATGACTGATTTGGAAACTACTTTATGCACCTATGGAGGATTTGCTTAATTTTAGTAAGCCTGCTTTTGACTAGATTTGAATTTCCTCCTCATGCGTTCGAATATCCTATGTAATTATTTAATGCAGAAACCTATTATGTTACAGGGTTGGATATTGTACACTAAGTTAATACAGTTTAGTGTTTAGCTCCATTTTCAGTCTCTTTTGTGAGTGATTTTGCAAGCTCAATTGATAATTGTTGTGAGTAAAATTGTTCTATCACTGGGTTCAATTTCCACAAGTACCACTATATCAAGGATATGGTGCAGAGAGGATATGTGAAGCTCCAATATGTTGTGATGAATGAGTAGATAGATGATGTGTTGACTAGGACATTATCCAGAGTGATGTTTGAATACTTCAAAGAGAATATTGGTGTACTTTATATTGAGGTTACCTCTAAGGGGAGTTGATGATTCCAGAAGAAGTAGATGCATGATATCCTTTCTCACATGGTGGTAGGTGTGTCCTCCCATGGTGTATATGTAAGGGCTATGATTGTTCCATTATGGTTGAGATGTGTGCATCTGGGTTATTCTCTATGTGATGATGAGATGATATGAAGATGAGAAGATGGTAGTAGGGGATTCAAGTTTTGCAAGAGGAATATAATCAGTCCTGGGAGATCCTTCAAATTTTGCAAAGGCATATAATCAATCTTGAGATGCTCCTTTAGGTTTTGCAGAGGCATATAATCAAGCCTGGGAGATCCTTAAGGTTTTGTAGACGCATATAACCAGTCCTAGGATTCTCCTTCAGGTTTTTAAAAGGAATATAATCATTCCTAGGAGATCGTTCAGGTTTTGCAGAGGCATCTAATAAGTCTTAGGATGATCCTTCAAGTTTTGCAAAGGCATATAATTAGTCCTAGGAGATACTTCTGGTTTTGCAAAGGCATATAATCATTTGTGGGATGCTCCTTCAAGTTTTTCATAGGCATATAATTAGTTCTAGGATATCATTCTGGTTTTGCAGAGGCACACAATCATTCCTGGGATTCTCCTTCGGTTTTTGCAGAGGTAATGTAATAAGTCATGAGTTATACCTACTTGATGACTTAAACACCTAGATGAGGTCTAGGCCTACATCTAGTATGAAAAAGGGTTGGCTATGTAGAAACTTCCTATGATAGATAGATGCGACATATTGGGAAAGATGAGAACAATGGAAGCTTATGTGTTGATGACTGTGGCGAGGGAATATATTCCTACTTAAGATGGAGTGTTGTCGTATTTGTAACTTCAGAAGATATTCTGATGTATATTATCATTGTATGTTTTTGTACCCCCATTGGGGATGTACGTTACCCCTTTATGGGATGTCATCATTGTGCATGGTCACTGAGGAAAACCCTCCATTGTAATTCAAGCTGATAGTCCCTGGGTTAAATAAAGTAAAATGTATTTATGTGTATTCTTAGGTAGGTTGTCCCCACAAGTAAACTGGAAGGCCTAGATATTGATTTAACTAACTCAACAAAATAATATAAATATAGAGGCATCCTCCTAATTTGACACATGCTTCACTTGCTCTCTCATGTGCGCTTTAGGAGAGAGAGGAAGAGGAGGGACATAGAGCTACTGCAAATATATTTTTCTTGGGTTATTTTATCTTGTCATCTTATCTTTGTAAAAGAACTATTCTGACAAAGTTTGCATGGTTTTCTCCTTTATGATTTCCCCAATGAATTTATCTATGTCTTGTGTATATTATGTATCTTTGATGTATTGATGTGCTTATTATTCTTACAGATAAAGATCCTACGTAAATTAACTTAGAAAAAATAAAAGCAACAACACTTTAATCTTCTCAATCCTTTAAAGAATTACTTTGATATTCTCCATCCTTTTACAACAACACTTCCTGTAGTACACATGATCTCTTTGTGGGAGAATCAATCCCTGTCACTTCAAGATATAGGTTCGAGGGTGATGAAATCCTCATCATCCTGCTCCCCCTTAAAGAGGAGGGTCCATAGCATTGACCAGTTGGTATCGTTCACAAATGAATGCAGGACCACATCATCTACAATTGAATTTATATCTCATTTGCAAATGAATGCATGACCTATCGTCCGCAAGGACTCGTTGTATACCATCATCATCTTGTTAAGGCTAGGACCAATCCAAGTGAGTTTTATATTATGGAATCCACATATCAATGTAGGGACACTCTCCATGCAAGAGTATCATCTACAACTACAGATCTCATCCACACCTAAATCCAGTACCTTTTGTCTGTAAGGATTCATCGTAGAGAATCCTCATATTTAAAGCTAAGACCACTCCGAAGAAAGTGTTATTATATGGAATCTACAAATGAATGTAGGTACACTCTCCATGCGAGAGTATCGTCTGAAACTGCAAATCTCATCTGCACCTTAATGTAGGAGTTTTCATCTGTAAGGACTCATCATAGATCATCCTCAACTTGATTCACCAATTCTTTTAATGGGATATTGATATTAATATCCTAATAATAATTTCTAAGCAGATATATTTTCTTCAAGTATTGACATAGTTTACTTCTTCCCTATCATGTTCTTTGAAGCACCACTATCAATAAGCCATGTTTCTTCTCTAGGTATTATAGACCCAGATATTGCAAAGAATAATACATATTCTTCTACATCTTCTTCTTTTGCTTGTCTCTTTCGATTTCTTTCTTCTTCGTCTCCATCCTCATATTTAGTTAGATGAGCACGATGTCTTTTGTTGTTCTTCTTATTCAATGGACACTCTCTAGCAAGGTGTCCCATATTATGACAATTGTAACATTGATATTTGAAGTAGTCTTTCTTCTGACTATATTCTCTTTTCCTTTGAAACTTCTTTAGAGGTGTATAATCCTTATGACTATCCTTCTTGAAGTTTGATTGTCTTCTTATTCTAGTATGGGTTGCTATATCTTAATCATCTTGTATGAGTATAGCTTCTCTGTTAGCTAGTCTAACTTCTTCTTGGATACAATCTTCCCATACAATGTCAAACTTCATACTTTCATTTTTGACACACATAGTCTGTATGAATGACTCCCAGGGTCTTGTGAGACCATTAAGAGTAGTCATAACTAGTTCATATTCATCAAGGGATTCTCCAAAGGAATTTAGTTGTTCCTTGAACTAGGAAACCCTTGTGAAGTAATATTGAATTCATTCTCCTTTGATCATATTAGTACCCTTCAGTTGATCTCTAAGATTCATATTTCTATTGATGTTCCTTCCCTCATGCATTCTAGAAAGTGCAGCATACATTTTATTTGGTGTCTCTTAGATGACACTTGAGGTATCAAGTGATATTTGATAGAATCATCAATGATCCTCATTTCCTTGATTGGGTCCTTTTGATGCTTCTCCTTAGCTTCATCTTCTTCCAGTTTAATAAAATAATCTTTGATGTACTTGGAAATATCATCCTCTCTAAGAATGATACCAATCCTATACTTCCATTCTCGGGATTTTTCTACGCCTTCTAACTTATCCTCAATATTAGTGCTTAGGGCCATCTTATCTAGGAGGTCACTAAAAATTAAATTTTCTCAAAATTGTAAGTTTCTCTTACTAGGAAATGCACTTGAATGAGGAAAGTTGGTTGGTCCACTTGATTTTTGGAGATATGAAATATTCACCCTTCAAAACTTGCTTGCGAGGTTTCAGCTTCTGCATATTTCTAGTTCTATTTTTCTATAGTTTTTTACTTCAAGACCAAACTAGGGCTTGGAATTCCCAGAGATTCACCAACAAATTTTTTTTTATCTAGAGCTCAATGGATGTGCTATAGGGAGGCACAACTTTCTATGCAAGCAAATCTTCAAATTTGCAAATTTTGCAGAAAACCCTAATTTCTTTCTGGAGGGAGAGGAGAAAGAGTTTCACCATGTGAAAGTTGTTCTATTCAGGATAGCTCTGATACCATGCTAATATTTCATATTATTATCTATATATCATTATTTTTTAATCCAAATTCACCATAGTATAATATGAAGAAACACTAAAAGAAACACAAACACAAGATAGACATAGATTTATCCTAGGAAACCCTCAAGGGGAAGAAAACCCAACAAAACTTCCTTTGTATAAGATGTATAGCATCAAAACCAAAAATAGGTAATCCTCCTCCTTGTTGGTATCTCTCTCTCTATCCTATGCATAGTATACAAGTGTGAGTCTATGTTCAAATCAGAAACACAAATCCTTTATTTATACTCTTTTTGTCACTTGACATTTAACCTAATCAAGTTGGCCCCACTAAGCTAACTGAGCCGACTTCACCTACAAAATCTCAAAACAGTATTATATTATATTCATTACGGTACTTTTGAACTAACTTACAATGGAGTATTTACCTCATGACTCTATGATGACCAAATACAATAGTAACATCCCAATGGAGGAATAAGACATATCCCTTGGGGTACATCGGTAAAATACATTTAGAATATTCTTAGAAGTTACAATATTTCAACAATTATGATATGGATGATATTTGAATGTTGTTCTTACTTTTTTACATGAGAGCTACATACTTATAGGGTTAGAGACACATAAGCACCATATATTTAATTTCAAATTAATGTTCCAATACCAAGATAACTAACAATTATAATGGAGTCACTTCAACAAATAGATTTATATGAGTGCAATATTTATAGATATTCAAAGAGAAAAATGCACATATTCATTTTTAAAATGATATAAAAGGGAGAGAATAAGCTACTGACAACCTTTGTCAAGTGAGATAAAATAGTGATATGGGTCCAGATTTCCCTTCTTCTAGGTTGCATTCCCTCAATGAATTCCCTTTAGGTCTACTTTTCCACAAACAATTCCATAAAATATCATACATTCTCCTTAGATATGGAGCACTTAGACTCTATATGTGTGCACCTAACCTTCTTTTACAATATAATATGAGATGAAATACCTTCAACTTTCCTCAAAGATGGATAATTCCTCTAGATCTATACCAATGTATCTATTTGAAGTCTTGAGATGGTCAGTAAGTCAATTTGTATTTTTTCCATGAAAAATACTCTTCTATCTCTCTTCGTTTTAAAGTGTGAAAGGGTTCTTGACCCACCCTCAAGACTAATTCTCCTCCAAATATGTAAACAATGCCTTGGATAATGTGTGATATGCACCATTATAGCCTTCTATAGCTAAGCACTCCTCCAAATATGTATTCAATGCCTAGGAGAATGTGTGATGAGCCCCATATTAGCCTTTATATCGAAAAAATTCTATAAAGGGTGAGATATGCCTCCAAATATGTGAACGGGTAATGATTTGTACCATGAATGGGGTCTTGTGATAGTTCTCACTCTCACATTTCACCTTGGGTTTCATTCTTTGTACAAGACATTCTTCCACTCATCCTTTAAAATACAAATCCTTGAAAGGGTTCCAAGTGTCTTAAATCCTCAAATATAAATTCCTTAACAACCCCAAGTTATAGCCTTTGTGCTCAAGCTAATATCATGATTTTTTTAAGGATCCATAATTTTATTAAAGGTAGAAAGCTTGGAAAATCTTATTAATTCTCAAATTTCCAACCATAAAATTTTGACAATATTTCTGTAAAAATATTCAATTTTTCTAAGGATTTTATATAGTTTTTATCCAATTTATACAATGCTTAAAATATAACATTATCATGTGGAATTTGAGTGAATCATTTTAGAAAAAAATGGAAATTGGCGAATCTTTTTTTCGGGAAAATACTTCAAAAATTAGCACATGGGCTAAATTTCGCCCCTAAATTTTCTTTGGCTAAGATCACACCAAAAGTGTCCTCCAATATTCTACTTATAACCTACAACTACCACTAATCTCCAAAGGGTCCACATCTTTATGCACTGATTGTTAATATTAGGAGTCATCCTATGATTAAAAAAACTAACCAATGACTACTCTAAAGCATGGAAAAAATCAATTTTGCATTTTCGAATGTCAATAGTCGACCATCAACTATTTTCTTTTCCCGCAAGGAAAGTCTCATGTGGAAACCTTGGGATATTCCCTTTATTCTATGGATGGTATCCAATGTAAACCCATATGTGTTGGTTATTGTCACAACCCCAAAAATACATACATACATACATACATACATACATACATACATACATACATA
>LPNX010464274.1:55119-118281 GCA_001517045.1 Pseudotsuga menziesii
TACTCTTAGTCATAATTTTAAGACTTACATACTTGATTAAGATTTCGAGTTCTAATTTACCTTTTTGTTTGTTGGCTAGAAATTGTTGTCAACTTGGGATCGTTGATCAACTACGATATAAATAACTTAATCAAACTTGCGGTTTATTTTCAAGGTAATTATCATTTGATGTCCAAGTCATTTTTACAAGTTAAGATTTGGGACACTAATATTTTAACCTTAGTCCTAATCCTTGGGTCATTTTTGAAACATAGTACTATGATTCTAGCTATATGAATAAAGGTTTATGCTAAGGTTAAAATTCTATGTTTAACATTAACCTATGATCAAGGTTTAAACCTATGTTATGCAACTCTTTGATTTTTTATATGTTGAAATGCTTGCAAGTTGTAACCACCTATGCCATGGTGATAATAAGGCTTGAGCTATGTTTGGAAACATACGACGATGGTTGTAAACTTTGTAAGGGTGCTAATATGGTTCAATAGTTATAAGGAAATGTTGAAAGTGGAAGTTTCATGGTAGCATTTGATGCACTTTTGACTTGAACCATGGATTATGAGTTGAAAATGCAACCATGGTAGTTTTAAAACTTGTTTCAATGTATTAACTCCATTTGAGGCCACGTTTATGGAAACATGATCACAACCCTCCACCTACAACCTAGCATTTCTCCACGTAGTTGGATGTGATTTTTATGGGGTTTGATAAAAGTTGGAAAGAGTGTCTCATTTACTCTATCGTAAAATTGATTTTTGGTCGTTGTGGTGGTTTATTCATTGATTCATTTTTCTAAAGACCTCTTCCCCGAGGGTTGTTACCTTACTTAGTCTATGAGCTCTCCTTGTTGTGGTCATCGGTTTTCTTCTCTAGTTATAAATCTCATGTTTCTCATTAGAGCTATACAATGAGCATTTTTATGGTTTTTTAAGTGTATAAGTGTGGATTGAAATCGAGCTGAGCTCTATAGCTATCACTTCTGCATATTCTTAAAGGATTTTTGTGTGGACTTGTAAATGGTTTTGTTAACACAAACTCATTCGACAGGGGTTCCCTCTTTGTTGAAACCCAAACCATCATGATCTCCCTGAGCATTGGCCCATATATGTTTTACCTCATCCGACATCACCCGCAGAGCTGATGAAGTCTCACCCAAGATGTTTGAGGGAGAGCTGACGGAACCAAGTTTTCACGAAATGAAGGAGGACCATGTGAATCTACTTGTCAACTTAGTGTGACATTATTCAACCGATCTAATCATTCAACATATGCATTAACATAACCACATCATCATTCGACAGATTGCATTATCATACCAAAATTGTAGTAAATATTGATGCACAAATAGATATAACATAATAACACCATTTAAAATGGGGAAACATCATGTCATTTACAGATCCATGTAATAGATACACATTGCATTCGTAAATAAGTCGCAAAAGATAGGAAAAATAAGAAAACAGAAAAGGACACAATGGTTTTGCTCAACTTTCGTCATGTCATATTAAATTCTACAAAAAAACACAGATTCTCTAAAACAGTTCCCCATGTCGCATACACAAAGCAATAAGATCACAACCAAAATTTGTATCAAAATATCAAGAAAAGTGAAGTGTCTAAGATCCTTCAACATTTGCAATCACCATCTACTTATAGGCTTGTGCCTTTACATCAATGTTCCACTTAACTAACTTTCTAACTAATTCTTAATAGATTCTACAAAATGGTAAACATTAACCACAACATGCAGTCCAAAAATACAAAAAAATGACCAAAAATACATAAAATAATATAACTTCGACTTGCGCTCCATTTTCCAATTACGTAATATCCTTGACCTTGTGTAGCATCCATGATGCTGCACAACTAATTTATCCCAAAACCGCCTGCCAACAGGTTTGGTTTCTTCCTTTGACTATTCTTATGGAGCTTCATTATGTGAAGAGGAAGCCATCTATTCTCAAGGTGACTGTATTAATCAATATTGTATTTTTAAAGAAATATTTATTAAGGATTTTTTCTAATGAGTATTTTTTCTACACAGGTGTAAAACGATGGTGTAATTCAAAGAGGGGGAAAGACCCTTGGCACCCTTGAACAATTAAAAAGGTAAGGGTTCTTGCTTGTACAACTTGTATACTTCAAAATATACTACGTAAATGGTTTCTAAGGCATGACTTGCATCTTGTAGGTGAAGAGGAGAAAGACGTCGGGTAATGATACTCAGTTTTAATACACACTTGGTTTCTTATTTGCATTCCCCAAAAATGGCTAGACGATAACATTGACTCTTGTTGCAGTTTTGAATTTTGACTCTATTTCAAACTATGGTCTCTCTTGAGGTGTAGATTATGTTTTTAAATCTGTAAGTAAATACTTTCGTTTCTCAAGGTTTAGAGTTTAAATCCTTCAATATTCAAGTTTACACATTTCAATTGTATTTCCTTTGCTTGCTGGGTTATTGCATGGTTATATTACATTTTTCTTATTGTCTGCATAACTAGAAGTTATACAATTTAAGTTTGGGTTTGGTATTTGAATCCAGCTATAACTTTTGGATCATGGTTGTGAGGTCGTTGAGTTGATGCTTCATCCTCTACATTTGGTTCCTCTGTTTCAGTGAGTATTCAACCTAGTCTTTCATTTTTAATCATTGTTTTTACTTTGTTTCTAAATTCAAACCTTAATCTAAATATTTTGCGTTCTTGGGTAAAACGTTGGTGTGGACCTTCCTATGATTGTGAGCAGATCCACCTGTTGCATAAATAAGTTATGTGTAACCAAATGGTCGACAGTTTTGTCAGCACTCAGAATCACACCCAAGGTTCTGGAAGGTGAACCCTGAGGTAACAGCAAAACCACTTTAATAAATGGATTTGGCTTATCCGTCTCTAGAGAAGGATCTCTCACATATATATAACAAGGACAGATGTAGAAATGAAATTAAATTTAGATATGTTTTGGTTGAAATAGGGTAAGGGTACATTGGGCTATGGAGTCACAATTATCAATAAACAAAGAGCAAATTGCATGGGAAATGTTTGCAAAGGAAATATAATACTTCGGTTATGGTAAATATGTTTTTGGTCTGCTGATAAGGAAGAAATGATGAAATTCCATTAACAAAGAGCACCAACAAGATGAATTCTGCATTAACTTTGGTAGAAATGATTTGTGAATATCTAAAATGATATCCATAGCATAACCAAGTATGAATTCTGAAAACTATCACACACTTATCTCAGATATGAAAGAAAACATGATGCAAAGATTAATAAGAAGGACATGTACATAAAGAAGAGAAATCACAGACTATAACTGAGAACTACAGATGAATCTTTGCATTCCAAGGCCAGCATTCGTCTCTGCAACTTTTACTAAAGACAGATCTCAAAATTACATAACACAAAAGTCTCATGTGTTCCAACCTATTACCACCTAAGTTGTACTTAGTGGTTTTTTATCAAGTGAGCTTGGTGAACCGAATAAGGATAACTTGTTCGGACTTCAAAAGACCTCCAGTCTTGCTTCTGGGAAACTTTATTGTACTATATCACATGTTCATACCCCCTTGGGGGAATTGTAATAAATGTTTTAGCACGATAGTGTCTGTAAAATACTCGGTCTCTTAGAATTTATTTGTCAATCCGAGCAGCCCATGGTGTTTTTTCCCTTGGTTATTATTAGTTGTTGAATAAACGACTAATAATTTTTTATTTTTTCACTCCATACCTCCAAAGTTGGGGTGGTCGTCTTGGCATTTATGCCTATTGAGGTTATTAGAGTCTATGTGTCAATGTATAAACATGCTAGTCATCATGGTCGAGTCATATGAACATATCTAAGTCCCCCTAGGGTTTTTCAACTTTTTTATTTTTTAAATTTTTTCAGTGTTCTTTATTAAAATTTAATTTTTCCAAAACTTAGGATATTTTTTGTTAGTTTAATTGGAAAAATTGATTTTGTAATAAAAGTGGGCCAAATAATCAGTTTCAGTCATGTAGGTGCTCATTTTCAAGATAAGAGCACCATGTAAACCCATGGACCCACTTTTTCCTAGTTTTAAGTGATTTTCCATCATTCAGGTCAGAAATCCCCAAAAAACAATTATTGATTATTTTAATTAATAAATTGATGAATAATGGAGCAAATCTAGAATCATAGATCAGTGGATTCTCAACCGATTTGATTGAAATCAGTCAGATCTGAACCAGATTGATTGGATCTAACAAATCCTTAACTGATGGAGGTGATCTGGACAAATCCAGAGTTGATATTCATTATCCTTTATGGGGAATTTCACCCTCCCTCTCTCCTCCACATGTTTTGGCTCATCTAGATGAGTTTTGGTGGATGCGTCAGTTAATAGGTTGAGGTGTCAGTCAGATTAGCCCCCCAATTGACAGTTGCACTCAGTGAGACTCATATCTGGCTCAGTTAGAAATAGATCAGGCATTGATGATCTCTCCTTCAGCTATAGTGGTCTATATCCTTGGGATTTGCACCCGCCCTGGGATGGATCTCCTGGTTTTTGTATAAATAAAGCATAAGCTGCCTCTTCCAAGCTAGCTAGAGTTGGATTGAAGGGATTGCTATTGTAATATTGTTGTAATCTTTTGATTGTTGGAATAAAGAAGCTTTGGATTCCAAATGGTGTAATGCTCTCATGTGTGTGGATTAAGCATTGTCTTACGACTATTGATGTTGCCGGCTTTTCTCTAAATTTCTGCATCTGAACCCTATCTGGCTTGAACGATTCAGCTGAATCAATAGGAGTATAGTTGGGCAAGTAAGGTTACTTTTTTTTCTTATATCTCATAGCATATATGTTATAAGATCTAGATTATACATGTTTAATAAGTTTATTTTCATGTAATTCTTGTCTCTTTTTCATATATATATCCAGATCTCATGAGGTTTCATGCAGGATTGTGTGTTTAGCTTTCAGGTAGAAAGGATTGGACGAGCTATGGATCTAATTTGAATACACTATACATCCAAAATATTTGTGAAGACATTTCCCCTCTGCATTCCATTAACAAGTTTCCATTGCAAATCGATCCAACAATGGGCATTTCCCCTTCTCTTCCTCCTTTCTTTTAAAATCAATCTTCCGGTTACCTGTCTCTTCCTCTTATGATCAGAACTAGTTCTAAGAATCGACTATATATATGGTTAGATCTATTTTATAAGAGTTTTTCTGCTTAGATATATAATTTCATAAAGAATATCAGTTCATAAAGATAGATCTAGGTGTAGGAAATTCCCTTTTTGCAAGTAGCTAAAGCATAGATCTAAAGCTTGCTCATAAGGTAGCTTCCTTTTTTGTTCTTCAAAGATTTAAATTCTGAAATAAAAGTGCACATTTCATTGGATTCCCAAACAGAAATCCAATATCCCAAGGAAAGGTTGCTTTCCTTGGTTCCTTTTTGCAGAAACTAGATTACCCCTACTTAACAATTTCTACTTAGTTTTTTTTGGTAATTAGCATGGTGACCCAAAACACTTTTAAAGTGTGTTTGGGAACATTTTATTTTAATTAATCATTGTTTTTTATGAGGTATAACATAAAAGAGAAGGATACTCTGCCAAATTTCTGACTCTTGGACGAACCAGAGCTTCCCGGAAGCTTCCCCCACCGCTGTGTTTTAATTCAAGCTTGTTACAAGCTTGTTGTAAGCCTTTGGATCCAAGATAAGAAGGAACAAAGTGCATAAATTTCAATTTTCTGATATTTTAAATCACTACTAATAAAAATAAGAGGTCCTTTCGAATAGGCTCTTTCGAGCCTATTCACCATCCCCCCCGAGGGGATTCGCATCGGTGTCAATTTTTTACTTTTTGTTCATCTCTTTTCAATATAGTGTAGTTCTAATTTGTAGGGTAGTATACTTTGATTTATTATCATTTCCATATTCCATATTTGAGATTTCAAATTAATCTTAATACTTACCCCATGACTTCCCGATTGACTCGGAAGGGGAAAGAGATGCATGATAGGACTAATTAGAAAACCGGAATTATGTATCTGTGTTTTCCTTTTCATCAATTGTTTCATCAACTATTATAAAATTAACTTCTCCTTGATTCCCCGATTGATATCCACTTGGATTGAAAGAGGTTCCTGGAGGGTTTTCTTTTTAACAAGAACACCCATCTCAAAATTTACTAAAATTGACAAGACTCCGGTGTGTATGCTCTGCACTTGGCTGCGGTTTGACCGATCAGTCAAGTGGTATCAAAAGCACTTGAGTGACTAGAATAATTAGGATTCACTCTCCCAAATTGACAAACCATCAGGTGAAAATCCAACACCTAGATCAAACCATTACGGTGGAAAAAGACCCAAAGGAAGCAAGAACTCCTGAAAAGTGACCTCGAGGCGTTGATCTCTGTCACACCCTAATGGGTGCGTTATGAAAAATATCCCCAGAGACTCCATTCAGCGTACATATTCCTTGCGGGTAGCTGCAAAGGTTTATTTTTGGACATACTCCAAGTACTCTCGAATATATCTAGAGTCCACCCCTTCGCCTAATTTTAACCAACTCATATTTCACATTAACTTAAAACGTACCAAGAGGCAATTGCAAAACATTCACTCCAAGTACATGCAAGTACATTGATTATCTATTGACTTTATTTTAAGGCACTAGCTATTTTCTTGCTATATATATATATTGTGTCTTAGCATTGTGCTTTCATGCGCTCATTTTGTATCTTGTCATCTATGGTTGTTTATGGTTAAATTTCAAACTCCTAAGTAACTCATTCAATTTAACATCACCATACTAAATAATTTTTTCTTAGTAACTTAATAGGGTCTACCCCCCTTGGCATCATTAGAAGTTGAGCCTAAATGGAGGAGTCAAGAACAAGGTGTCAACCTTGACTCGAGACTTGCCTGGCAAGGACACACCGAGTGGCTTGAAGATTTCTTCCACGTGACCCAAGTGTGTGAAAGGTGACAACACTTTTTGGCACCATCGCCGAGGATAAATATTTTTATTCCCAAGTACGACTTTTGTTTTCTTCCTTTTTCTTTTTTCTTTTTTTGATGAATGCTTAGAGTAGATCTTTAATTTTCATCTGGTGACTCCACTGACTTTTTTCCAGTTTTTATTTTTACAAAGAAAAGAAAAAAATCATTTTCGTGAAAAGATTTATAAATGCTTATTTTTCTTTTTCACATGGCGACTCCATTGAAGGGATAAAACCCTATTATCTCATAAACTTGTGAAGTTTTGTTGTGTGTAGATGATCCCATGCAATGTGTTAAAACCTTTAAATCTCATCACTTGACAGCTCCACCTTTTCAGTACAAGGTTTAATGGTTATATCAAATGCATACTATTAACTTTTGATATGGATGAATCAAAGGAGAAATATGGTGCCCAGTTAACCGGAATGTTTCAGCCTATCGATTTCTCAAACATCCTGGGTTTTCCTAACTGTTGTAATGGTTCAAGGGATGCATATAACTGGCTTCCGACATTTCATGGAAATTATGGTGATTCAACCATCTGGCATGTCAAATCTTTACTTTAGTTGATTGCTGACTCCAATATTCTTCATGAAGACAATATGATGGAAATGTTTGCTAGTACTTTTTGGGGTGAGGCATGTTGTTCGTTCTATTAGGGCCTTGCTAATAAATGCATAACTTATTTTCCAAGATTCCTTTAGATGTTTTTAGAGGAGTGGCATGATGGTAGGGGTAGTATGAATGGTTTAAAAAAGTTCCTTGAAAAGATCTGTACCTTCTACCTATCTGGGATAGATTATCACACGGAAACATATGATGGACCTTTTGCCATGATACAAAGTATTGAAGACTTGGAATCACTTCTTGAACATTTAAGTGAAGAGGAGGTTCATGATACTCACATCAAAGAGTTTCCTCATAATTATTTGAGAAATGAAGTAAGTAAGGAACTTATTTAATAATATAAGGTATCTCTCATTACATAGCAAGATTCTGAAGATGGGAACATCCATGACAATGATGTTGGATAGATTCACAAGGAACCCATTATTGAACACATTGTTGAAGACTCTCCTCATGTCACCATAACTAAAAACATTGAACATTTGAGATTTCTCAAGATTGCTACAATGCTTGTCCAGAAATCCCTCATGAGGAAACCATTATAAAGATCGACACTTATGAAGAAGTTTATAATGTGTATGATGATACTCCTCTATGTTCATCACTTAGGGATGAAGTTTTGGAAAGTTTAAATTCTCATAATATCTTCAAAACCAAAACCTTGAAGGATTATTATTATGAGCAGAAGGAGGGTATTTATATCTCAGGATGTGATACCAGCAAGGAAGACTCTCTCATATCCAACATAGATGGGAGTGATGACTATTGGAATTTCATAGATAATCCAACTTGTGAAAATAGAATTGAGAACCACATCCATTATATGTCCAGCAAGGGGAGTGTCTATTCAAAAATTTGTGGAAGTACAATCTATGATACATCCGTAGAGGGGAGCATGGATCTAGATACCTGGGAAAATATTAGTATGGAAGAGGAGAATTCATAATTTTCACGTGATCATTCAGAGTCATATCATGCAGAGCCACACAAAGGTATCAGTAATGAATACATTGAGAAGCAGTGTTGTGAAAAGTCATATGTGATCCAGTTAGTGGAATATCAGTCTCAGCCATCTTTTTCACATATAGAGGTTCCTTATGATTTGGAGCTACTTGGGGCTTGTGCAACAAGTTATCATTTGATAAGCCCCAGTGATCAGTATGGTGATGTAGTCAGTCTGCCTCATCGTGCTGATTGGTATATCAGTCCTATACATTCATGGTTAGAAGCATCCTGCGCGAATCATAGATCAGTGGATTGTCAGCCGATTTGATTGAAATCAGTCAGATCTGAACCAAATTGACTAGATCCGACAAATCCTTGGATGATGGAGGTGATCTAGACAAATCCAAAGTTGATATTTAGCATCCTATATGGGGAATTTCGCCCTCCCTCTCCCCTCCACATGTTTTGTCTCATCTGGATGAGTCTTGGTGGATGCTTCAGTCAACAGGTTGAGGTGTCAGTCAGATCAGTCCCCCGATTGATAGTTGCACTAAGTGAGACTTAGATCTAGCTTAGTTAGACACATATCAGGCATTGATGGACTCTCCTTAAGCTACAGTGGTCTATCTCCTTGGTATTTGTGCCCTCCTACGCTGGATCTTTTGGTTTTTGTATAAATAAAGCACAAGCTGCCTCTTCCAAGCTAGCTAGAGTTGGATTGAAGGGCTTGCTATTGTAATACTGTTGTAATCTTTTGATTGTTGGAATAAAGAAGATTTGGAGGCCAAATGGTGTAATTCTCTTATGTGTGTGGATTAAGCATTTTCTTATGGCTATTGATGTTGTCAGCTTTTCTCTCAATTTCTGCATCTGAACCATGTCTGTCTTGAACGATTCAGCTGAATCAATAGGAGTATAGTTGGGAAAGTAAGGTTACTTGTTATTCTTATATCTCATAGCATATATTTTATAATATCTAGATTATACATGTTTAATAAGTTTATTTGCATGTAATTCTTGTCTCTTTTTCATATATATATCCAGATCTCACGAGGTTTCATGTAGGATTGTGTGTTTAGCTTTCAGGTAGCAAGGATTAGATGAGATGTGGATCTACTCTAAATCCACTGTACATCCAAAATATTTGTGAAGACATTGCCCCTCTGTATTCCACTAACAAGTTTCCATTACAAATCCATCCAACAACGGGCCTTTCCCCTTCTCTTCCTCCTTTCTTTTAAAATCAATCTTTCGATTACCTGTCTCTTCCTCTTATGATCAGATCTAGTGCTAAGAATTGAATATATATATTTTTTAGATATATTTTATAATAGTTTTTCTACTTATATCTATAATTTCATAAAGAATATTAGTTCATAAAGATAGATCTAGGTGTAGGAAATTCTTTTTTTGCAAGTAGCTAAAGCATATATCTAAAGTTTGCTCATAAGGTAGCTTCTTTTTTTGTTCTTCAAAGATTTAAATTCTACAATAAAAGTGCACATATCATTGGCTTCCCAAACAGCAAGCCAATATCACAAGGAAATCTTTCTTTCCCTGGTTCCTTCTTGCAGAAATTAGATTACCCCTGCTTAACAATTATCTACTTAGTTTTTTTTTGGTAATTAGTGTGGTGACCGAAAACACAGTTAAAGTGTGTTTGGGAACATTTTATTTTAATTTCTCACTATTTTTTAGCAGGTCTAACATAAAAGAGAAGGAGACTCTGCCAAATTTTTTACTCTTGGACGAACCAGAGCTTCCCGGAAGCTTTCCCCACCGCTGTGTTTTAATTCAAGCTTGTTGTAATCCTTTGGATCCAAAATAAAAAGGAACAAAGTGCATCAATTTAAATTTTCTGATATTGTAAATCACTGCTAATAAAAATAAGAGGTCCTTTCGAATAGGCTCTTTCGGGCCTATTCACCATCCCCCCTGGAGGGATTTGCGTCGGTGTCAATTTTTTACTTTTTGTTCATCTCTTTTCAATATAGCGTAGTTCTAATCTATAGGGTAGTATAATTTGATTTATTATCATTTCCATATTCCATATTTTATATTTCAAAGTAATCTTAATACTTACCCCACAACTTCCCGATTGACCCGAGAGGGGAAAGAGATTCGTTGTAGGACTAATTAGAAAACCAGAATTGTGTATTTGTGTTTTCCTTTTCATCAAATGTTTCATTAGATATTATAAAATTAACCCCTCCTTGATTCCCTGATTTAGATTCACTTGGATCAAAAGAGGTTCCTGGAGGGTTTTCTTTTTAACAAGAACACCCATCTCAAAATTTACTAAAACTGACAAGACTCCGGTGTGTATGCTCTGCACTTGGCTACGGTTTGTCTGATCAGTCAAGCTATATCAAAATCACTTGAGTGACTATAATAATTAGGATTCACTCTCCCAAATTGACAAACCATCAAGTGAAAATAAAACACCTAGATCAAACCATTATGGTGGCAAAATACCCAAAGGAAGCGGGAACTCCTGAAAAGTGACCTCAGGGCACCGATCTCTGTGACACCCTAACGGGTGTGTTATGAACAATATCCCCAGAGACTCCATTCAGCCCACATATTCCTTGTGGGTATCCGTGAAGGTTTAGTTTTGAACATACTCCAAGTATTTTCGGGTATATCTGGAGTCCACCCCTTCGCCTAATTTTAATCAACTCATATTTCACATTAACTTAAAACATACCAAGCGGCAATTGCAAAACATTCACTCCAAGCACATGCAAGTACATTGATTATATATTGACTCCATTTTAAGGCACTGGCTATTTTCTTACTATATATATATATATTGTGTCTCAGCATTGTGCTTTCGTGTGCTCATTTTGTATCTTGTCATCTATGGTTGTTTATGGTTAAATTTCAAAATCCTAAGTAACTCATTCAATTTAACATCACCATACTAAATAATTTTTCCTTAGTAACTTAATAGGGTCTACCCCCCTTGGCTTCGTTAGGAGTTGAGCCTAAATAGAGGAGTCAAGAACAAGGTGACAGCCTTGACTTGATACTTGCCCCCAAGGACACACCGAGTGGCTTGAAGATTTCTGCACATGACCCAGGTGTGTGAAAGGTGGCAACACAACCCTTTCTTTCTCTATTGAGGGTATACTTATAGTGTATTAGACCCTCGATACCAACCTTGAAATAGGTCTGAAATTGGTTACAACTTGAGAAACAAACTTCCAACAAACTTTAACATAGCACATTTACCATGATTTACATAAAACATAAAAAATTGGAGTAACATGTATGCTGGATTTAAAATAGTAATGCATCCTTAGGATTCTGACTGGTTTATCATTCTACAACTATCTCTTTGATCCTCATCACTCTCAAGCACATAGTGTGTATTTCATCCTCCCTAACTTCTCCACTATCTTCATTGGCACAACTTGTATTTAATTTTCTTGTAATTTTCAATTATCTTCCACTGATCAATAGCTGGAAAATCCAGATTGTTCATATCCTTCGCCAATACCCTGAGCTCCATGTTTTCTTCATAAGAAAAAATTGGCAATTTGGTACACTTTGCCTTGAAGTTAGCTGACATCTCAAAATATCTATCTAAATAATCAATCACTACCTTTCCAGATAAATATTATTGTTTCATATCATAAAGCTAGTTGCGATCTAATCTACCACTAACTAATCTAGCTTTATACTCCTTCTGAGACCACAATCCTCCTTTCTCTTCAGAAAATAAAGGAAGACCTCTTTTTAACAAAGGGTTAAACAATTCAGTGAATTCCTTAACTTGATGATGCATAACATCATTTTTCCTTCAAATTTTCTAAATGAGTATGTTTGTTCACCTCTTTTATTTCCCATGTGATAACCAAAACCCTATCTTGAATATCTTCTTTCCTGATTTCCTCTTCTGTTAAATTGTTAAAAAATCATATTGCATTATTAGTTGTGTCAATGGGATTTTTGTTTAATACTTGCTTTACCATCATGAAATTCTATCTAACTACTTGTGTAATGATCTCCTTATCTAGAATAAAATACAAACAAGGCCTAAGCTTGGTTGCTTCTATTATCATTACATCCCAGATGAGATGCTTAGCTCCTAGTAAGGTTGTTTGTCTTGTCACCTTTTTTTCCAATTTATTATTCTTTTCTACCAACTCCTTACATTTGTTTTCCAATGTCTTTCTTTCCTTTTCTCTTTTTTTCAGCTATGTCTTCCAAATTTTTAGTTTGGTTTTTCAAACCAGTGATTTCTAAATCTTTAAGACTTACCTGAGACATAGCTTGGGAAAGGGAATATGTACCAGATTGTACAAAGGTGAAATAACTTGCACTTTATTCTCCTTATTCTTTTCCTTCAATTCATTTTCCAACTCTCTTGTTTTTTTTCAAAATCCTTTTCCTTTTCAACCCAAAGTCCTGCATATTTCTCACATTGTTTTTCTTTTTCCTCAAACTTTAGCAACCTTGATTTACAATCAATTAGTTCAGTATTCAAAGCTTCTTTTTATTTCTCCAACTATGTCAGCTCAGAAGTTTGTATAAGGTGAGTAGATGGAATATTCATCTTCATTTTTAACAATTGAATTGCATTTTATTTTTCTTTTAACAAATTCTGTGTAGAAGTGCCCTTATCATCTTGACTGTCAGCCACCAATAATTCCACTTGAAGCTTCTTAATATGAAACTAGCGGGATTTATTCTCCACCTCCTCCTTTCTAAGTAGATATTAACCTCTTTTCTTTCTTGATTATAAATTTGACACCTACAATGTTTCTTTTAACAAATCAGTATAAATGATATCACATGTTTCTATGTGTAAATGTATCATATCAGTAGTAGGAATATTTTTCAAATTCATCCTCATTTCAACCACTTTATTTCCTGTAATCACTGCCAAATTTAAGGTTTGTTGGAGGAGCAAGTCGGTATGTCGACTTGAATGACAACCGACTTAGTCGATCAATAGACTAAACTAGAGATTAGGTCGGCCACCTAAGGTCATGTAAGTTCACCGAACTGACAGGTAGTTATTTTGTAACTGTTTGTACATCATATATATATTAGGCTGTTGAGCCAGATGAGAACTTGGTTTAGTTCTCTGTATTGTATGGACCCATTCCTGTTAATATAATCTGTTAATTCATCTACTTGTTCTTATCTCTTGTCTCTATTATGTATGTATGTTTTGGTATGTATTATTGATAACCTTATGTGATCTGTGCGATTACAACATTGGTTCCATTGTCGGTAGTACATGTCTGAGATGTCTGCAAATAGATGATATCAGAACACGAGATTAAGGACTGGTGGGAACGTAAAATTGCAAATTATTTACAGAATTACGCATAAAGAAATAGATTGACGATCGCACAAGAAAAAGAAAGATTCTTTACAAAAACATATGAGAAGTTTGTAGAATCAGTGCCCCAACTTCCGAAGAAACTCCTGGATGAAAAATCTGGAAGGAACTAAAGATCAACAATTGCTAGAAAAACTGATCTGAGGGGGAAGAACTGTGAGGAACCTACAGTAAACAAGTAATCAAAACACACGATATAGCAGCAGAACTCGGAATCACTTTTATATTAATCGCAAGCCACTTCGAGGGGACAACCTCCTTTGAGCAAGCTCAATACAAAATAACTTCACGGTACCTTCCTTGGCCTCAACACAAACTTATATACCAAAATAGGCGCCAATACTATGGGTCAAAACCATGGGCCAATATAAACTATGGGCGCCAATACTATGGGTCAAAACCATGGGCCAATATAAACTATGGGCGCCAATACTATGGGTCAAAACCATGGGCCAATATAAACTATGGATCAACAAATACTACAGGAGGCTTACAAAGTATATGCGCCTCACAACAATAACACAAACCATGGATCAACAATTACTATGGGATGACTTACAAAGCATATGCGTCCAACAACAATATACTAACATAGTAAAGAGAGGGATTGACATGGGTTCCTAACATCCCCTCCCCCTTAGAAAAATCTTTGTCCTCAAAGCTTTAGATGTGGAAATTGTCGTTGTATCTGGAGGAGTGGTTCCCACATAGCATCCTCGGGCTGCATTCCGTGCCATTGAATTAAGACATCTGTGATAGAGCGAGAGCGAAGCTGACGAGTGCGCTTATTGAGGACAGCCTCCAGCTCCAAAAAGATGGATCCTTCATTATCTAGTTCTGGTAAAATAGTTTGGCCTTTGATGTTGGTGCCAAGAACTTTCTTCAGACAAGAGACATGAAATACTGGATGAATGCGGGAAGAAGGTGGAAGTTCCAATTTAGAAGCAAAAGACCCAATCTTCTGAAGAATCCTATATGGCCCATAGAACTTTGGGGCGAGCTGATGACGCCCTTTGAGTTTTAGTGAGGATTGCTTGTAAGGATGGAGACAAAGAAAAACCATATCACCGGCTTCAAAAGTGTGCTTAGAACGGTGCTGATCAGCTTGTTGCTTCATGCGATTGCCTTCCATGTGAAGGTTTTCGCGCAAAATGCGAAGGACCGCGTCAACTTCCTGAACTGGAGAACTATTGGGGGTGTAAGGAAGAAGAACTGGCGGTGCCTAAACATAAACTGCTTCATATGGAGTCATTTTAGAGGCAGTGCGGTAAGAGCTATTGTACCACCATTCAGCGAGAGGGAGCCACTTTTCCCACTGATGTTGTTGCTCAGAGGAGAAGCAACGAAGATAAGGTTCCAAGCATTTATCGATAATTTCAGTCTGACCATCTGTTTGGGGGTGATAACCTGAACGCATCTTTAGTTTGGTGCCAGTGTGGTGAAAGAGTTCTGTCCAAAAATGACTGGTGAAAGTTGCATCATGATCTGAGACAATGGAAGAAGGCATTCCATGAAGACGAAAGATCTGGTCCATGAAAATTTGAGCAACGAAAGAGGCTATATAGGGATGGCTGAGAGCACAAAAATGACGATATTTGGAGAGGCGATGAACCACAACCAAAATCACAGTCTTCCCTCCAGATTTAGGGAGCTTGTCAATGAAATCCATAGAAAGATCTGTCCATATTTGGGGAGGTATGGGCAAGGGATCGAGCAATCCCGAAAGGAGTGTTGTTTCACCCTTATTGCACTGGTAGGTATCACCTTCAACCACCATCTATTGAATTGTCCTTGTCATGCCCTACCAAAAGAACTTGTGCCGTGCCCGTTCATATGTTTTGAGAAAACCAGAGTGCTCCGCTGACGGAGAAGCATGGATTTCATAGAAGATAGCTTGTTGAAGAGATGTGTTCTGGGGAAGCACCAAACGACCCTTGTATCGCAGTAAAGCACCATCCCAAGAGTAATGTGGAATAGCAGAAGGGTTGTTGTCCAAGCGTTGTATGATGTGAGATAATGAAGAATCATTGACATAACCCTGCTGAACCGATTGCAACCAATTTGGAACAGGCATAGAAATAGCGGAAAGAGAACCTTGGTCATCAAATGTGCGAGAAAGGGCATCCGTCACAAGATGGTCCTTACCCTTCTTATAAGTGATCTCATAGTCATAACCCATGAGGTTTCTAACCCATTTTTGGTGTGCTAGGGAGGATACATGCTGTTCTAGGAAATATTTCAGACTCTGGTGATCAGTCTGGATGCAGAAATGAGTCCCTGAGAGGTAGGGTCGCCACTTTTGTACTGCATGCAAAATGGCCATCATTTCCTTCTCATATGTAGAGGCAGCTAAATTCTTACCAGAAAGGGCTTCGCGGGTGAACGCAATGGGTTGTTCATCTTGAAGGAGAACAGCACCAAGTCCATTGCCGCAAGCATCACTCTCAATAGTGAAGGGCTTGGAAAAATCAGGCATAGCTAGAACGGGTGTAGTACACATAGCTTGTTGCAGCTTGTCAAATGCACGCTCAGTAACATGTGTCCATGTAAAAGCATCATTTTTCAACAACGCAGTTAATGGAGCTGCAAGCTTCCCATAATCCTTGACAAACTTGCGGTAGTAGCCAATCAACCCCAAAAAACCACGAAGGCTCTGGAGTGTCTTAGGAGGTGACCAATTGTTCATGGCAGTGATTTTGGTAGGATCCACACGAACCCCTTGTGCTTAGATAATGTGCCCAAGATACTCAACTTCCTTTTGGCCAAAAACACATTTAGAATTTTTGGCATGGAGATGATGATCAGAGAAAAGTTGCATTACAAGAGCCAGATGCTGGAGATGTTCAGCCCATGTTTTACTGTAGATGAGGATATCATCAAAAAATACCAAAATGAATTTCTGCCAATAGGGCCTGATGTTGGGAGGAATGCTACCAGGGAGGAGCTGAATACGATGGTCCTCTAGTCATGAAGGTGGAAGTCCCACTGGTTCAGCAAAAACACCTGTATAGCGATCCAGAATTTGTTGGAGATCCAAAGGAGTAGTGGTGGCCACTGAAGGTTGCATTTGAAGGGAATGGAACTGAGCAATGACACCATGGGAACTCTTCTTAAGGATTTTTTCCAGGCGATGTGAACTGATGATGCTGAGAGACCCTGGTTGTAATCCCTTCAATGTGTGTTTGTGTCCATCGGGGGAGAACTGCATCCAAAGTTCAGCAAAATCCCATAATATGGGGCCAAGTGTGCACAGCCATTGAGCGCCCAAAACCACATCACATCCGCCTAAGGTCAAGGCAATCATGTCGGAGTGGAGGTTATAATATCCCATATAGATACGCACATTACGACACTTCCCTTTGCAAGGTAAGGTGCCCCCATTGGCAATCATGACTTCAAAGTTGGAGCAAAGATGGATAAAACAATCAGCTTGTTTGGCGATCCGAGGGTCAATGAAATTATGCATGCTGCTAGAATCAATGAGTATTGTAAGAGGAAGCTTCTTGAAGTAACCGCATACCCGCATTGTTTGGGGGGTAGTGACGCTAGCTAAAGCATGGAGGGATATCTCGGGTTGGTCGTCCTAAGATGGAGGGTCAGTAGGCGGCTCCTGAGTGTCAACCGGAGCATCCATTACATCGACAACTTCTTCACCAATTTCAGAGGCAGGTGGAGAATCCACATCCAAGAGATAGATCTTTTGTTGAACACATCGATGTCCCCAACTGAATTTCTCATCACAATTATAACAAAGCCCTTTTTCTCTGCGTGCCTGCATCTCTGTTTCAGACAAATGCTTGATTGGAGGTGAGCGAGGAGCTGGTGGAATGGGAGGTCGTTGAGAACCCATATTTCAGAAGGGAACAAAAGAGGATTTGGAGCGCTGTTGGGCTGCCATCTTGTCTTCTGCCAACTTAGCCAACCCCAAGGCTTCCATCATTATGTTGGGACTGAACATTTTGACCTCAGAGTGAATTGCATCCTTTAGACCACTGATAAAACAACTCTGGTAGAAGTCATTAGGTAATCCTACAGTGTGATTAGCTAGTTTCTCAAATTCAGTTTGATACTCTTTCACAGTGCCAATTTGGCGAAGTTTAGTGAGAGCTCCTGTGAAGTCATCAAAAGCACTAGGACCGAATTGTTTCAAAAGGAGCTGGCAAAAAGAAGGCCATTTTGGCTCGTCATGAGCCTTGATGTACCAACGATACCATTGAAGAGCTTCCTGTTCCAAATGAAAGGAGGCAAGTGGAACTTGGTGGACATCAAAAGTATTATGAATGCTGAAATACTGTTCTACACGATAGATCCATCCAGTCGGATCAGTACCATTGAAGCGCGGAAAATCTAGCTTTGGACTGTGAAAATTGCTAGAAGAAGAGAACCCATTAGTTGATGAAGACTTAGACTGTTGTCTGGTGTTCATAGCTAAATGCTCAAGATGGAGACCGAGAAATTTGTCATCCGGTTCCTGGAGTTTGGCTTGGATGGCTGCAAGTGCTTCCTCCATGATTTTTGCTCCAGTGCGGGTGACAACCATAAGTAGGATATTTTTCAGGAAGGGATCTACAACGGCGCAGAAGTGATCGGCAACAGATGGATCTGCAATGGCACGGAACTGACCGGCAACAGTTCTGGACAGAGGAAATCTGCAATTGTGCAACTGAAAATAGATATGGACCCCAGGTATGTGCGGCTTCCTATTGGTTCAAGGGATTCACTCGGCCACTAATGCTATCTGACAGCTTTCATATTGGGGCAGTACCCCTCACTCCACGGCTCAGGTAAAACTGATAACCGCTTGGCCACAAACGACAGCTCTTGGTTTACCTCATGGGTGGGAACTAGTCAATCAATTAGGGGTCGTTGCCCTTTTCGCTGGCAAGTCCTCTCAATGGGCCAGCTACTTCAGGGTTCCTGTGGTACTCCTCACAATGATTTTTAGGGCTTATGCCCAAGTACTTCCCACAATTAAGTGGAGAGGGATTATTCCCAGATCCGAACCTGCAACAGAAAAAAATTTGGGCAGAAATTCCACCCAATGTTCAAAAACCTGATCTATATTGCTCAGAATCGCTATTATAGCATGTTTCCAGAACTGGAACAACCACTCTACTTCTACCAATGAGATCGGAATAGAAATCTGGGCACCCGGTCAAAAGATTTTCTCGCCGCAATTTTCGCGGCCGTCACCGAAATTCTGAAAAATTGCGGATTTTAAATCCACGATATCTCCACTTTTAGAACTCCAAATGAGATGATTTTTTTTTTTGAAACTACATATTTTTGAAAGAGGAATTCATATATGCAATCTATTTCTTCTGATTTTGTGCAGAAAGTTTCAGAAGTTGATCTGAAAGTCGCCGCTCAAAAAAAATAAAAATTTCCCACTTGTGCCAAGGAAAGTGCTCTGATACCAAATGTGAGGAACCTGCAGAAAACAAGTAATAAAAACACATGATATAGCAGAAAAACTCAGAATCACTTTTATATTAATCGCAAGCCACTTCGAGGGGGCAACCTCCTTTGAGCAAGCTCAATACAAAATAACTTCACGGTACCTTCCTTGGCCTCAACACAAACTTATATACCAAAATAGGTGCCAATACTATGGGTCAAAACCATGGGCCAATATAAACTATGGGCACCAATACTATGGGTCAAAACCATGGGCCAATATAAACTATGGATTAACAAATACTACAGGCGGCTTACAAAGCATATGCGCCTCACAACAATAACACAAACTATGGATCAACAATTACTATGGGATGACTTACAAAGCATATGCATCCAACAACAATATACTAACATAGTAAATAGAGGGATTGACATGGGTTCCTAACAAGAACAAACTTATCCGAGTGGTTTGAAAAAATCGCCGACGACTTCTGCGAGGAGAAAGCAGTAGAAGACAGAACTTCGGTGGAAACTGTCAAGGAGAAATTTTACACAGACCTCACCGAGCAATTTTTGTGTTCCTTACCAAAATTTCTATTTAAGTTCCTGATCGAGAAGGGAGTGGGTCATATTGTCGAACCCTGTCCATCACTTCACAGACCACCATTAAACCCTAACTGGCTAGAAAAGAAAAAGATGTGGAAAAAATTCATTGGCGAAAGGGAGTGGGAATACTTCCTAAGCAAGTATACCAAACTATCTAGGCTTTTGAAAGCATCGGGCAGGCTATGGGGGGCTAGCTGGTCATATGACGGGATAAAGTGGAGTGGATTCTAGTCGACTAGTAGCAGATACCAATCACCAATAATGAGAAGTCGACCAAAAGGGAAATCAAGAATACAGTATCACACAAAGGTATGTCGGACGTTCATAAAATAGAGAGGGGAGAGAAACAACAAAGGAGGGAAGAAAGAAGAGAAAGAGCCTTAGCATTGCATAGAGGAATGAGTACTAGGGTGACCAACTAGGAAAGAAATCTACTAGAGTCAGGTCATGACCGATAAGAAGAAGGCATGGAAGAAGAGGCATCCCCTACGGAAGAAGAATTGTGGATAGAGCAGCCAGAAGCTCTCCAATTAGAAGCGCCCCAAGAAGGAACAACTCTATCTCCATTGAATCCGCGTACCCGGATACAAACTATTGTCGAAGAGGACCTTTGATTAGGAGCTGGTGACTTTGGTATATGGAGCCGACTAGATGACAAGACATACACTGGAAGACACCTCATTATCCGTTGACCAGAAGAAGGAAATTAGGTTACCTTTCAAGCGGTACCCTCCAACCGAGGTATCCACTTACTTTTACTGACACATGAAGGAGCACCCCCCCTGCCAAATACAGCTTTGGAGGACACAAAAAATTATGAGCTGTGGGTAGGTAACTACAGTTGGACATCGCCAGAAGAAGTCAAAATCAACTGACTATTGGTCGAAGATGAAACAACAAAAACAACTGACGGAGATGAAAGTTTCATCGACGATAGTTCTGCAGAGAGGAATAATCCAATAACACCACTACCCCCACCACCCCCATCCCCACCTTCGCCACCTTCCGACAGTGACAGTGATTCTGACATGGGTCATGGGTCAGCACACATTCCTCTATATGAGGGGGATGAGGACCCCAGATGGCACTGGTTCATCTGTGAGTTGACTTGGGAGGCTAAGCAAGTTACAGATGAAGATAGGAAGATGGCACCATTCACTAGTTCATTGAGCAAAAGGGCATTAACTTGGTATATGACCTTTTCTGAAAGACAACCTCGAGCAACCAAAGCCGAGATCAAAGTGCAATTTCTATCATTTTTCAAAACTATAGATGCAAAACATCTGGCAGCAAAGAAATTAAAAACAACATCACAGAAGCCAGGAGAAACTATCCGCGATTATGATAAATGATGGAAACAACAAAATGATCCCACACTTCACTCTGGTTAACCACTGCCTCAACACAGCAAGGAACCACTCACTCTTCACTGAACTAATCCTGTCTTTAATCAGAAGCAAACTGAAGAGAACCCATGCTAAAATCAATTACCTATCAGAAAAATCCTACAGACTCCACCTCTCACTCGCCAACACAATCAACGCTTACCTGTGGAAACCAAATTAGAAACCTGGAACCTGTTATGCTTCACACTAACTATAAATATTAACGGGCTTCTTGATCTTTTACCTCATTCTTCAGTTGTCTCCTAATGATGATCCTAGAGTAGGGATCGAAATGTCAAGATTTGTGAAATCATCCAATGCAGCTCCTTCTTATTTACAAGACCTTCTTATCCAATTGGACTATGTTATAGATGAACAATTATTAATCCAGTGGTTTCTTACAGGTTTATCTCATAAAATCTGCTGACACATAAGTCTGGAAATATTCAAGTCTTACGAAGATGTTCTTACAAAATCTCTCCAAGTGGAAATGGATGAGGACATACCATCATACTCCACTGATCACAGAATAGAAGAACATCTTGAGATCGTACAGAAGTCCTTAAAATAATTAAACCTCAAAAATCAGGATATCTGGTGCACAAAGTGCTTGACAGCTGGACATTCAAAAGACAACTGTCGACAAGACGTTTGATTCATACAGACTAAATGTTTTTGCGACATTTTCCAGAAACATGGAGACCACTTGACAAAATATTTCCCATTCAACATGAATAATGGCAAGGTATCTTGGTTTGCAATCTACGAAACTAAAAATCATAACACAGCCGACTGCCATCTCAACCTAAAGAACTGATAGAATTATCATGCAGTCCACCAGACCACTGCAGTTGCACAAAACAATGAGAAAAACAACTTACCAAATGATCAGAACAATCAGAGATATGAAGGTTGAAGATATGAGTGCCGGTATGATAATCGATGTGGAGGCTATGGAGGTCGAGGTCGATTCTTTGGAAATTGAGACAACCGACCACATCAACCCATCCAGTGCTTTACATGTTATAAGGAGGGACATTGGTATGTAGACTGTCCATATAAAGACATAACTGACCTCAAATTTTGTACTAGTTGAGGAGTAGGGGATCACTCCTTAGAGGATTGCCCTACCATGCTGGATAAAATAAATAAAAAGAAGAATTTTAATGCCTTGTCATGTGTGCAAAAAAATGATGTAATAAATACAAATATTTTGCATATCGTAACCCAACAAGGGACAAAAACAGGAAGTGATAACCCAAAAATCAACAAAATAAAAGAAAAGAATGTATACGCTGATCTACTTAAAGAAAAACAAACATATTAAGAGGCAACAAATGTATTCAAAGAATGTGCAGGATAGGAAGAGGCTAATTATAATCGACATAACACAATAAAAGAATTAATACAGCTCGTACAAAAAGACAACTCAGTATCCCAGTTCATCGATTTTCTATATGAAATAAAACACAACAACATCGAAAACAAACAAAGAATATCTACAGTTTAAATAAAAAAGATAAAAGTGATGCCAACCCACTTGTTGACCTGGAAGTTGAAGGATACCATTTCTGACAAGTAGTGCTTGACTTTAGATCACAAGTAAACATCATGAATCGTGACACTTGGGAACAACTGGGAAGACCTCGACTATATGAATCAAGTATATACCTGAAACTAGCCAACCAAGGCCTATTTGAACCTATTGGAGTCTAGAAAAATGTTGATACAACGATAAAAGGAATATCGACCAAAGTTGATTTTGAAATCATTGACCCTAAGGATGGATCTAGTTCCTTCCCAGCATTAGTAGGTCGATCTTGGGGTAGAAATATGAAAGCGTCGATATCCCTAGATAAGGAAAGAATAAAATTGAAAGGAAACAGACAAAAGGTCATTGTACCTATTCATCCATCCCAAGGAGAATCTTGGACTGAACCTATCGATGAAGAAGTTGACATTCGACAACTTTATCAGATACAAAACAATCCAGATTATACAGAACCTAATATCTACGGAGAACTTCATTTTGGAAACCAAGACTCAGTCGGATATAATTCAGATGCAGAATCATATGATTGGGAAGTTGAGAACTATGAAACACAAGCAAGAGGGTGCTGGACTATCCAAAAAGTATAGAAAAATTCCACCCAACAGTGCTTCATAGTTTCCATTGTCCCAAAAATATTTGAAAGAAAAGTTAGGGAATACCCTACTCTAAAACCAGCAAATATAAGTAACACAAAAATACCTAGATACAAAGAAAGAGAGTCACCAGTCATGCACATAGAACAAGTGTCCAAAAATATTGGTGAACATGGCTGACTTCAAAGCCTAGTAGAAACTTTTACAGGACAAGCTACTAGATGGTGGGATACCTATCAGATAAGATTGCAGACCTGGTCATCAGCTTCTACTTAATTTATCGAAAGTTTTGGAGGAAAGAAGTTAACCAAACAAGCTCAGATACCCATATTCACTCAAGGTCAGAATCCAGAAGACCATATAAATACATGTGAAAAAGAATGGAGAAACTTGGATACAAAGATGAACGAGAATGAACACACCTGTTTCCATCAACCCTCACTGACTTACAAAACAAATGGTATAAAATGGAAGAAGCTAGGGGTGAAACCTTCCTATGGCATGAACTTAGAGAAAATTTCATTAAAGATTTCAACTTTATACCACAAAATGAAAACTTGGTCGAAACAACAAGATAGATTAAATAATTTATACAACCGACAGAAAATAAACCCTTAAAAGATAACCGACAGATAATGAAATGTAATAGTATACAAACTAGGACAATACCACAGTCAACAAGACTACAGTTAGAAAACAAAAATACAAAAGGGAAAATCTTCATATGGAAATCAAACCATGTCGAAATGACCAAACCTATTCATATAGTATTCAAAGTTGAAACAATCGACAAAGAGGATATCAACAGAATGACTGCAGCGGACTTTCCTGCCACATTCTCACAGTTTAAGGAAGGAAGTCGACCAATCAATGAATCCAAAGCTCCAGAATGGCTAGATGCTAAAGTCAAAACCAGAGAAGTCAACATCTCAAATGATGACCGACCAAAAATGGCCAAGATTGGAGACTACTAGAATGAAGAACAGACAACAGAAGTACTGAACTCATTAAAATAGTTCCAAGATGTATTTTCTAGAGATTATAAAGACCTCAAAGGCTTGGTTCATGAAATGGGTGAAATGAAAATCGACACTAGACCTAATGTTTGACCTATGAAAAAAAGGCCATACAAACTAGCTCACAAATAAAAAGAGATAGTCAAAAAGGAAATTGATAACATGCTTGCAGTAGGCATCATCTATCCTATTGACCAATCAGAATGGGAAAGTCCAATGGTTGTACAACCTAAGAAACATGATCCGACCAAACTAAGAATTTGTGTCGACTTCAGAGAACTAAATAAAGTCACAATGATAGACCCATTTCCAACTCTTTATGTAGATGAAATCTTAAATGAGGTTGCGAGACATGAATGCTAGTCATTTACAGATGGATTCCCAGGTTATAACCAAGTGCCAATAACTAAAGAGGATCAGAAAAAAACAACATTTGTATGTGAATTTGGCTCATTTGCTTATAAGGTTATGCCTTTTGGATTAAAAAATGCAACTGCAATATTTTCTAGAATTGTTGTCAAAACATTTCAAGAATATATTTACAAAACCATGGCAGTATACTTTGATGATTGGACCATATACTCCATGTTAAAGGATCATTGCAAATGTCTAAGACTCATGTTGGAAAGATGTCGACAAATTCAACTATCCCTGAACATCAGAAAATGCATATTTGTGACCCCCATATGGATATTATTAGGGCACATTTTCTATAAAGAAGGTATTAAGGTCGACTTTGCAAAAATCAAAATTATCCTCGACCTAAAACCACCAATAAACCCAAAACAAGTCAGGTTGTTACTTGGCCACACAAGCTATTACAAAAAATTCATAAGATATTATTCAGATATGACCTATCCACTTGAAGAACTATTAAGGGAAGATAAAGAGTTCAACTGGACATAGGAGTGCCATATATCATTTGAAAAATTAAAAAGAAAACTAGTCGAAGCACCAATCCTAAGGTTTCCAAACTGGTCGATCAAATTCCATGTTCATATTGATGCATCAGGCCTAGCAATAAGAGCAATCTTAACTCAACGAGGAGATGATGGAATGGATTATCCTATAGTTTACAGTAGTAGAAAATTAAACAAGGCTGAAAGAAATTATTTGACAATAGAAAGAGAAGCACTAGGAATGGTCTTTGCATTACAAAAATATCGACATTATCTTCTAGCTAACCCATTTATATTCTATACAAACCATCAGGCACTTAAATATCTTGTCAATAAACCACTACATCATGGAAGGATTTGTCAATGGCTAATACTATTCCAAGAATTTGAATTCGAAGTCATTGTCAGACCAGGTAAGTTAAATGTTGGTCCTTACCACTTATCCCAAATCGACACAAGAGAGGAATCGACAGGAGTCAAAGATGACTTACGTGATGCACATCTATTTCGGATAGAAGCCATCCCAGCAGAATTAGAGGAAATAGCGTAGTTTTTAGAAGGTGGACAAGCACCAGAAGGTATGAGTACAAAGAAGAAACAGATCTTAGCTATGAAGGCTGCACCATACAGTCTTATAAATAGATTCCTTTACAAAATCGGATTAGATGACATCCGAAAAAGATGTGTAGTAGAACATGAAAGAAATAAGATTATGCATGAAGCACATTATGGACTTGCAAGAGGACATTTCCAAGCAAAAACAACTGCAAAGAAAATCCAACAGTCAGGGTTATGGTGGCCGACACTTCATAGATATTGCAAAAATTTTGTAAGTCAATGTGATAGATGTCAACGACTATGTCGACCCCTGCCTAGCACAGAAATTCCTTTGATATCAGTAAACTCAAGTTTGACATTTGAAATTTGGGCCATATAATTCATAGGACCATTTCCTATACCAGCAAAAAGGATAGGCGTGAGGTATATCATAACTGCAGTTCAATATGTAACCAAATGGGCAGAGGCAGAACCAGTTGACACATGTTCGAGTGAGATAGTTGTTAAATTCATCTATGAGAATATCATTACTAGATTTATATGTCCACTAACCTTAATCAACGATCAGGACACACACTTTATCAATAAAACTATCAAAACCCTAACCAACCAATTCCAAATCAACCATCGTTGGAGTAACAGCATATCATTCTCATTCGAATGAAGCAATTGAAGCATTTAATAAAACATTAACAAAAGGACTAACCAAAATATGTAATGCTGATAAGGATGGCTGGGATGAGAAAATACTTGCAGTATTATGGGCATACAGAATAGCATATAAACGCTCAACTGACCAAACTGGACAGGAAGCAGTAGTTCCACTACACTCTTGACAACAGACACGTATTATTGCAAAGATTTTACATGTCGATGTCGAATAAGGAAGAAAGGACTGACTACTACAACTAAGTAAACTAGAAGAACACCGTCTACTCACGATGCAACATCAAGAGATTCAGAAACAACAACAAAAAGCATGGCATGACAGAAACATCAAAAACAAAAACTTGTCGGTGGGAGATCTTGCTTTACTATACAATAGTTGGGTAAAAGGTAAACCTAAAAAGCTACATACATAATGGATGGGACGCTATGTTGTCAAAGACATACATACCAACGGATCATTCCGACTAAGGATGTTACAAGGCATAATATTTTAGAAACTTGTTAATGGAGCCCAACTAAAATGCTAAAGAAACTAAAAATTAACATAGTGAAAAAAAATCCCATAATGACCATAACGGTTAAAACAAAAGCTATAAAAATCTAAAAAGCAAAAAAGCAAAATAATATCATACATGCAGAAAACTATGATAGAAAATTACCACTTCGACAACCGACATCATGCCCATCGACATAATGCCATCGACCATTTTCATAACTGACATCAACCGACGACCTTGATACTCCCATTGCACATTCATGACCTCGAGCGCCGAAATAAATTTTCCATTAACACACACCCAAGTGTTCCAGCTGGAACATTACGTCCGCCATTAATACACTCATCGATGAAAACATCCAAAGTGTCCCCTATAAATACTGGACCGCTAAAGAATCATTCACTGTAATTCATATAGAGAGAGCATCAGAGCATCCAGGTGACTGAAAGCTAAGAATACCTTAGTGAAATCGACCACCAAACCGACAAGATGGCACCCAAATAGACTAGAACCTCAGCCAAAGCCAAGGAATTACAGATTGCATAAACACCTTTAGTCAGGAGGCTAAAGAACATTAAGAATGCTAAGGTTCAGGAGGGCTCATGGCAAAAAATATGGACCGAGATGAAAGAATGGGATTACGTCAATAAGAAACCTACTCCACCCATGGAGAAAATACAATATAGTACCATCTTCAACTATGCTAATGCACCACTCATGGATAGCTTCGGTGGCACCAAGGAAACAACTGTAAAATTTGTCATAAGTAGATACCACAATGGCCAATTCTACTTCGACCAACTGGTTGACATCTCTGGGGAAGTCATCTCCAAGCTGATAGGTCTCTCAAACAAAGGAGACCTAGTACCAGTCGGTATTAAAGAAGTATTGGTCTAAGAAATAACTGGGTCAGCTTCAGGAAAAAACTTGAAGGGGTTGATGATTAGTCAAATCACAGCTTGAATGCCACAGATTGTGGCCAAAATAATAGCCATGACACTCACCTTGGCAGGCCAAGGAAGTGATATCAAATTAGACATGTTAGAGGCTGTCAAAACCATTGTTACAAATGGAAATATATACAGATGGGCTGAATATGTCATCGACATGGTCAAGACCATCTGTGAAAGATTCCAAGAGATGAGAGGAATCATCAAGTTCCCATCCCTCATAATATGGATAGTCATGTACCATATTTGCCCCGAAGGAAACCAAATTTTTCAAGAATCGACAAGTTTCCACATGTGGAGATTCCAACCATTCTCCCAGAAAGGAACCTTGAACGAACTTGAAGACAAAAAAGTGTTGTTGGAGAAGTGGCTCCAATAGCTAAAAGTCTGCATGAATAGATGGAGGTTGCCTCAAAACATCCGATGAAGTATACCAAAAAATTCCCACATCCAGCGAGAGCTCGACCATACTTCGGTGTGGTACATACAGGGAAAAAAATCAAATGCAAAGGCCCTTGATTATTATCCTTCGGTTGAACAAATATTTCGAAAACTGTCTCAACAAGCTGGGACAAAAATACAAATTCCAAAAAATGCCAAGGAAATCGACTTCTCAATCAAGGAGCCATTAACAGACAAGGAGAAAGAAGAGGATTATGAGCTAAACCTCTACATCAGTACCTTTGTGTTAGAGGAGACACCGGTTGAACACACTGGATGACTTCAAATAATCATCAAACCTCCAACAACACAGAGGGCAGAACCACAGACAGAAGAAACATAGGCAAAGTAGCACGTAATCACTCCAGCTACAGAAAGTCTCATCCCAACCCAGGAGCCAAGGGGAGAGACAGAACTAGAAAACCCAGAATATGCTATCACAAAAGACATTATAAGAAAATTGTCGAAAGAGATAGCAGCTACAAGAAAGAGGATAATAACACAACAATGACAACAAGGAAAAGGTAAGCACAAGCTTATCATTGCAGAATAATCAGACAACAACGAGGAACTAGGAGCTACGGCCATCAACATAATAAAAGATGCCACAGCAAATAAAGTGCCAATGGAAAGCCAGTTCTAAATATTTGTCGAGGCAGGAGCACTACTAGGTTGACAAAAGAAAGCCAAGATCACCCACACGTTGACGCCTGAAAACATCATATATCTTGTGTCTACGCCTCCACCTCCATCCCTGACAAAAGTAATAGAGGAGCAAATACTAGAACAACATTCGATAAGCCCACTCGACTTGTGCAAAATTGCTATGTCGGAAGGTGTGAAAGAGAAGTTCGATAGGGATAGAGATCTCCAAGCTTACATAGAAAAATTTCCTATGATCTTCACCCAGGTGCAGAAGATCTCTACAAAATCACCTCTCTTCGAATTCGATGGGTACACACTACTAGTCCCCTAAACTGGCCAAATACCCCACGAACCAAATATCTTTGCAACTATCACTTTGACCTTTGAGAGAAATCCAAAAAAGGAAGCTGAAGTTGTCGAACATCGGACCTCGACTATTACTCTAACTGTACCAGAACCCCACCTACTAGCCACTAATCCGATCGGAGGAGAATAAGAAGAGAATATCGATGATATAAATCAAGATATCAACCAACTCTTCTCTAATTTGGATTCACCTCCTCAGATCGACAACCCACCTCTTAACCTCACTTCCACCAACCCAATCAACACTGACCATTCACCAACTCCATCACCATCACCACCACCACCCATCGACTTAGAACAAACCCCACCACAACCATCAGCACCAACTACATCCACTTCTGCACCCCCTACATCTAACCAACTAGAGGAAGCAGTCATCCCACCTCCCCAAACAGAGAAACCATCAACCACTGCTATACCACAAACTGAAAATCTTGACTCAACTTTTGCAGGTACACAGGTGCCAACACAAACAAAAATGGAAAAGCATAAGAAGAATAAGGAGCATCATGGACAGCCATCAAAGGTCCATATCAAATTGAAAGATGCAACCACACTGACCGATGTAGAGCTAGGACAACTCCTGAAAACCCTAGTAGTTGAAGCAAAGACAAGGATCCAGTAGAGACGTAAGGAACTCAACAATAAGGAAGAAGAACAGGTTGAGTTCCTCAACAAATGTACAAACCTTGCACAATCAGTAATTCTAGGACTAGTAGAGGTCGACACTGACAAAATGCTTGAAAGATCTTATTAGCTATTTGAAAGCATGGTGTTGGCACTCCAAGCACAGATTCAGGAAACAAAGGAGGAGCAGAAAGAAGAAATCGTCTGACTACTGATGGCGTAGCACACCACCTTTTCTGAAGCCTACAAAGTGTTACAAGATCACATGGAAGAGTCTGTTATCAAGGAAGAAATACTATGAGACTGGCCTGCTTACTATGGGCAAGTCTATCAACAGACTAGGAAGACCCGACAGGAGATCCAAGCGCTTGAGAAAAGGAAGACCACTGATACAACACTTAGAAGCACAATTGAAGATCAAATAGTGCTGGAGACAACTAAATTGTAGAAACTCGAGCAAGAAGCTCATCAGTGGGTGCACCAAGCTATGTCCAACTTGGAAAAAGTCAATATCATCTGCCCACAAATGAAACAACTTATAGAGACTGCAGAGGAGAAGGACTAGTTTATGGGTCCTGACATGGAGAGAATAGCTTAAATCTCCATTTCAGAGAAGATGTCAATCTTATCAAGTCTGATTACACTCACCATTGACATCCAGAAAATATTCAAAAATTTGGACATATTTCCAACATCACCTAGTCGTGATGGCCCCAGCAATAGTCGAAGTCTGTGTACAAAAGAGATCAACCATCCAACTTCATAGTCCATGAAGACCAAGCACTTCATAATGACTACTAAGATAGACAGCGAAATTTTTGTACCTCCCTATTTCTTCGGGACGAAGAAACTTTTTGTTCGTGGGGGAGATGTTGGAGGAGCAAGTCAGTATGTCGACTTGAACGACATCCAACTTAGTCGATCAGCCAACTAAGATAGAGATTTGGTCAGCCACCTAAGGTCGTGTCAGTTCACTGAACCGACAGGTAGTTATTTTGTAACTATTTGTACATCAAATATATTAGGCTGTTGAGCCAGATGAGAACTTGGTTTAGTTCTCTGTATTGTATGGACCCATTCCTATTAATATAACCTATTAATTCATCTACTTGTTCTTATATCTTGTCTCTGTTATGTATGTATGTTTTGTTATGTATTATTGATAACCTAGTATGTGATCTGTGAGATTACAACAGGGTGTTTTTGGCCTGATCCCTAACATTCACCATGGATACATCTTGACTAGACAATTTTCTCACTTTATCATATAATTTCAATGTTTCCATAGAAGAATCTCCCCCAAAACCTTTATATTTGTCCATCAATTCAGTCTTGGACCCATATTTATCTGAAGTTCCTTCAGGAATTTTATCAGATGTGTACTCCTAGATTTCAAAGGTTGGGCCTTTGACATTCACATGCTTATTTCTTACTTTAGCCTTTGTGACTGGTACAAATTGTCCTTATTTTTCAGTGTTTTGATGCTTATTTGTTCCAGGATTATATTCCTCATCTATATCCATGGCTTCTGAGAGATCTCTCTTATTCACTTTTTCAGAAAAAAACTAGCCAATGGAGTGACATGAGTAGCTGTAGCAACAATACTAGAAAGATACTGTTGAGAAGAATAGCTACCTGGTGAAAATGAAAGTGATCTTCTTTCATATTCTCACCATTATTAATATCCTGACAGTAATCCATCCAATTTGTTGCTTCAGACAGTCCTTCCACCTGAGAATGATCAAATGGTCTATTTTAATTTGCTTGTCTCCTATTTGATATAACATGGTGAGGGTCGTAATTAACATTAGCTTCAACTGAAAATTCCATTTCTTTGAGCATGATTTCAATCATTGGGAGAGTTGGTTTTTCCTTGATTCCAAAAGGGCTTACTGTCCATGGAAACTTAATTTCTGAGGGCTTCTTATAGCTGAGGAAATGATCATCTTCAACTATCAAGCTTTGTCTAATTAGTTCCAATGCAAACCCTCTTACTGTCAAAAATGCCGGTAGGATATAGAGTTTACAAACAAACCCATATACCCTAATCATTGTTCCATGCTCATATAGGAACAAATCTCCTATTCTCCTTTCAGGTGACAACTGTAATATTTCTTTTATTTCTGGAAATACTCTAGGAAATATTTCTTAAAAGAAAATATTATACATTGGTGCCATGATAAAATTCATAAACTTACAATAATATCTACTCATTTCATTTGTTATAATCATCTCTGGAAGTCGTAATTTGTCTTCATTCAATGTTAAGAACATATTTAATAGAAAAGATTGAAATCTAAAAGATCTTGTCTCGTGGAAGTTTATTAACTGAGAACATATGTTTTCAGCTAAGAACTTATTAAATTTAAGACATGGTGATTGAATGGAATGTCTCAATTGCTCAAACTCTACTTGACTAGTACTAAGGGTGAACATTAGACTCAACAAGGGTTCTATGATGTATTTATTTGTTTCCAACCCCAAAACCTGAATTTCCAATGTTATCAAATACTGGGTTTCTTCATTAAACAGGTTGTAATCAATGGGAAAAGGGTAATTTAACAACTGACTATTACGTTTTGAGCATGCTTTGAGGAAAGTTTCTTTTTGTTCGAATGAGGATTATCGGAAAAATTGGACTAGGTTTTCTTCTTTGTACTCTTTATACATTCGAGAAAAAATGGCAGAGATTAACAGAGTATATCAGATGACAAGGGAATTGACTAGACACAAAAGTTTAGACCTAGATGCATCCATTATTACCCCCTTAGAAGGAGAGTAATTACTGGTGCACCACTCAATGAACTCTAAACAATTTGGGGTTTGTTCAATGGAAAAATAAAAGAAATACGAACTGAATACTCCAAGAGTATCAATTCCCTGATCTTTGAGGATTTTCAATTTAGTTTTGGTAGTTTCTACATTATCATTTAGTGGTATAGTGTCAAAGATTTCAGAATATTTATCCTCAAGAAATTATTAAACATTCTGATACTCAAGATTTTAAACCTCTAAATCTTCCATTTCATCTGTGAAATACTAGTTCAATGGAGAAATGAACCTACTTGGTCAGCTGACAGAGGTTTCCAAGGTTTGTCGATGCTGGCACCTTCTACATAATCTGAATTCCCATTTTCCAATGCTTCAGAGAAAACAAATCGTTTGAATCCACATGCTCGTCCTTATATTATTTTATTCTTCATATTGATTGTGCAACTTTTTCATTCAAAACTAATCACAACCATACATATGTTGTTCTTCAATCTAATCCCTTTATTCTTTACTGTTGGTTAACCCCACTACCTTACTCTTTCTTATTTCACCCTTCTTTAATTGTCATGAAACCTTGGATATTGGACCATGTCTCCATCCTTGATCAGTAACTTCCACCAATCTGAGTCATCCATTTTCTTTTGTCTTAAACTTTGATTTCTAGTTCGATGGCCTTCTCTATCCTCTGTATAGATTTTATTGCTGGATTGATTTGTAGTCATAGATTCATTTTCAACTTAAATATGCACCCTTGCTCTCCTTTCACATTTACACTTTCCGCACTCCCACCAAAAATTTCCTTCCCTGTACTGTAGATTGGTGGAACTATTTTGAACCGTTGATCTAATATTAACTTCCATCTAAATAGTCAAAATGTGTGGACTATACTCAATTCCACAAATCTCAGCTCAGACCTTTATCCATGCAACTCTAATTTGTAGAATTGATCTCATCCCTCGATCAAAAGCCACCTTTAATATCCATCGTTCAAGTTTAAAAGGCCTACCACATTACACAAATTTTAAAATTGATAATATCTGTGCATGTTCAATCAGCGGAATCATTCTCCGCTCTAGATTCATCATCGACTTTATCTCCACCATTGAAACATGCACATGCTTTAACCCATTCTACAAATTTGGAAAATGAATTTTCCCAACCATCTTAGATCAACAGAATTTACCTACATCATTGATATAGGTAACCGTAAATATCTTCCATTGAAACTTGTACATGTTTTAACTGATTCCACAAATTCAAAAAGTGATTTACATTGTGTAAGTTGGAATGCCAGAATGGATTTCCACTGTTGATCGTATCTGGTCTTTGATCTCTGCCATTGAAACACAAAACTTTTTACGCCATTTCATTGATTTAGGGATTTCATTTCTCCATGCACATTGAAACAACGAAATTATTCATGACCGTAGATCTACGTGTCCTTCTTCATCTAATGGAAAATTGTGTCTTCCAGTTAACCCGTTCCCATTGATTCAATAATTTCTTAAACTTGTCCATTTAAGCTCTTCACTTCTTGTCAATATACAACTTAGAACAAGTTTTATCATGCACATACTCCTTTAAAAGTGAAAAAATACAGAATCCTTCAATTATTTTAGGAACTTTTCTTAGAAATAACCTTCAAAAAATTTGTAAAAAACTTATGAACACCCTCCATGGTCATATGATATGAAAATTGACAGACCTTATTTCTCCTTACACTATTTTATGCCTCTCCAACTACTTAACACAAAAAATGTGCTAACAAGTGGCTCCAAGTAGGGATGTTATCCTCCCTATTAAGTAGCAAAGAACCTCATATACTAGGTGCCAGATCTATTGAGAGGCTCCCATAATTTCTTGAAATCCCCAACATGCTTGTTAACCAAAAAATCCCCACACATCTCTCAATGACCTACACCACCCAAGGACACCATCTCACAACACTCATTTCACTCCATAAGACCTCCCATGACCTTCCATTTGACCCCCACACCTCCAAAAGAGCCCAAGGATGAAGAAAAGGACTAAAAACCCCAAAAAAGAGCCCACAATAGACCCCCAGGATCTAAAGCCCTCAAAAAGGGGCTAAAACCCTAAAAGGGGCTAAAGTTAGGGCAGAAGGGGCTAAATCCTTGACCAAGGGCTTAAAACCCTAAAAATCCCTTGAAAAAACTATATGAGGAGGGTGGGGGGTCACTCTCAAAACAATCCTCATTTGCATATTGTTATGCTGCTCATGGATGCTTTGAGACCTCTTGCTCTCAAACCACCCACTCTCCCTCTCCTTCATCTCCATTTCTCGAAGCCATTGCTCCCCAACCAAGAGAGAGGTGCTCCCATGAGCTGGGGCATGGTGGCCCATTTCCACCCAAGTGAGGTATAACTTCTTTTTGTGCATGTTTATTTGCTTATTTTGTTTTCTAACCAATATTTTCATTTGCAGGTTTTCCATTAAATTTTTCTACAGGTTGTTTCATGGTAGCTTAGGTTTTTTTTTTAGTTTTTGGAGGCGGAACCCTAACCCCCTGTGTGCAGAGGGGTTCAACAATGCTCTATCATTTTCTCTTAGATGTAGTTTAGAATAGCTTAGCTTAGTTTCAATTCGCAGCTCTATTTTAGTCATTTTTACTCCTGTTTTTTACTATTTTCTAAGGGTAGAAACCTACCACCATTTTTACCTCTATAGTGAGGATAAATTCTCACTACAGCTTTGGCAACTCCCATAGGTCGATCCCACAGGATCCCTGGGCAAAAATTTCAAGTTTTTCAAGTTTTTCAGTTTTTACCCTAGTTTTTCAAAATGTTCTATTAGATCTTCTTAGATTTGATTTTTTCCTTATTTTCTGTCAGTGTTGAAGCCTCTGCTAGGCCGATCCGAGTCAGACTGATGTAGTACAAGTTACTGTCGGCCAGATCTGACCCTGCAGCACCAAAAACACCCCTTTCTGGAGTAGGTCGCTCTTATCGGGGGAAAAGGTTCATGAAGGCGCACTTAATTAGCAGACAGGTGCACCCATGGTGCACTTAATTGGAAGACAGGAGCGACTTCATCCCAAGAGCTCAAGTTGCGGTTGTTTCAGCATTTTGTGCGACCCCCTCACTCATCTCTGGAAAAATATCATGACCCCCTTGTGGGATTTAGTCATAAATGTGCGGCCTGTCACACAGAAGTTGTTTTTTAGTTTAATTAGTAGCAATTTCTATTTTTATAGGATTGTTAGTGTGGCCTAGCCTCCTTTGTCCACCATTATAAGACTTTGTTTATTTCAGTTTTCAGTTTTTGCAAATAAATCAATGAACAATGTGTATATGCTAATCTAATCATTAAGGTTTAATAAAATGAATTAGCCTAACTAAAATTAACATAAAATTAACCATCTTGCTGCCCCCTTCCTCCTCTACCTAGTCATCACCCTCGAGGGTATTCTAGGATACGATGAAGGGACAACTCAAATAGATCAGGCACTCCATGGCATTTTTCCTAAACCATTAAAACCAGGTGACCTGGAAGGTACGGGGGGTAGAGAAGGAGGGATTCTCACAGCGCTAAGCGTCCTCCCTGCTTGACCAACCTAGCACTTGGGAGGTGACCTGAGGATCTACAGATGGGTTTAGTCCCATTGTGTTGAGAGCCCAGCACCTTCTCTTGGTTGAAGAAGAATACCACTGAGAGGTAGACACTTAGTTAGGCCAACAATTCAGGGTTAATCACAATATTTGCTTGCAATTTTTTGTTTACATTTGCATTCAAATCCATGATGTGAACTCTACCATGAATTCATAAACCATATTACAAACCAAATACCAGAACAAGCAAGCAAACCAACACACCATACAACATAATTAACCCAACTTAGTTCATGATGCTGAGTGAGCCTTAAAAGTTACCAAATTTACACTAAGTTCAATCAACTCTGCAGTATTTGAGGACATAAGTCCATGACTGCTACAACTATGGGAAGTAATTGGGATTTTCCCAGAAACTCATTGTGAGGAGTACCACAAGAACCCCAAAGTAGCTGGCCGTTGAGAGGAATTGCCAAGTGAACCAGGCAACAACTTCTTCTGATTGAGTAGAATTTCCCATGAGGAACAAGCCAAGCGCTGTCTTCTAGTAGTCTTGATGGATAAGAGACCACCTTCATCTAGTAGGAAGCCATTGAAACCAGGGTCCAAATTTCATACCCACCAGTTTCATACACACAAACAAACACAATTGATCCTCCATGATCTTCCTCACACCTGAGAGGCGAACCACCACCATTTGGAACACTCAGTTGGCACCATCGTAGCCGTTCTCAGTGATCTCCTACACCATCAAAGGGTGATACAGCCTTTGATTATGATTCAGACCCATATCAATTTGAACCAGACCTCCACACCGGACCATCCAACCCCATGGCTGCTACAAACTCGGATCCATTTTCTGGTCTAACCTTAGCAAGTGGACCTATTTCCACGTCACAACAAGTCACCCACAACATGGAAAGCAGTCCAAGCATAGTCATGCCGACTATTATTAGCCAATTTCCACCACCTATAGTGACCAGCCAAGCTGGTCCAGTGGCCACACATGGGGGCAGTGGCCCCTCCACACACATAGTCCCCCCTGCCACATAGAGGGGAAGTGTACCAACCACCCACATTTCCCCCACCCCCATACATGGGGGAAATTCCCCTGCTACCCATTCCATCCCACCCACAACACTTGGGGGAATTATCCCATCCACCATGGTGCCACCACAAGCACCCCCAACCATGCAGATGCATTATGCACCTGCAAACCCGACTCCCATTGCAACCCCATCCCACATCAATTTGGGGTCAAATTTTCCATTCATGGCTTGTTTGAACTTGCCTGAATTGGCTAGATTGACGAATGACCCCATCTGTCACCAAGATTTTTGGCCACCCATGCCAACTAAGCTACCTTTAGACATCCCAAAGTTTGAAGGAAAAGCTGGGGAATGTCCCCAAAATCATATTATGACATTCCATCTATGTTGCTCATCCAATTGCATCATAGAAGACTCCATCAGGGTGAGGCTTTTCCAATGCACCCTTATAGGTTCCGCAACCAAATGGTACATTGAGCTGCCACAAGCCAAGTACCCCGAATTCAACTCCCTAGCCTACATGTTCCTGCAGTATTTCCAACTCCCTGTCAGATATGACGAAGGGGTGAAGATCCTATTATACTGTCGCCAAAACACTGCCACGCACATCACTGACCATATCCATGAGTGGCGGCATCACCGCAGCTTTTGCATGATCCAACTTGATGACATGATCTTCTTAGATTGGTTCCTCAAGACTTTGCTCCTGCCCATCACAAAGGATGTCGCATCTGAACGTCCCTAATCTGAAGAAGAGGCCATAGTGAAGGCCCAACAATTTGACCTCATCTACGCCCAGTCGGGATACTTGTATACCATCAACCCAGACGCTCCCCATCCAAGTACCTCTTACTGCGACACACCGGGGGCATCCCACATAGTAGATGGCATTATAGGGTCAGCCTCTCAACAACCACTGCCTCGATTGAAACCACCTTTCGTCGCACCATAACCAAGCAAATGTTGCTTACCAAAACCAAGCTCTGAACTATGCTAGAATGATGTATCAGTCTAGAGCGACAACTTCCTATACACAACCTATGCCACCATAGTAGGCTCAAGCTATGGCTTGGCTAGCATAGTATTATGTGGGGAAAATGCCCACATTCATGGAATTGCCACCCCCACAAATCTACTATGCACCACTAGTGCAACAAGTCCAAGCCCTCGCCCCGGCACCACCTGCTCCACCTGCTCTGCTGGGACAAGTGTTTGCATAGCAAAACTACCCCAACCAGCCTACCCCCAACAACCAACACAGGAAAGCTATAAATAACTGGCCCCGTAACCAGGGAAACAACCAACTGCAGGGAGGCGGTCAACAACCAAATCCTCCCAACAATGCCACAGCAAACCAGCCATCCCAGAATCCCCTGCGACCAAATGCACCAAGGTGTAATGCCCCATTGTGCACAAACTAACCATGCACACTCTGTGAGGTCTATGGGAACTATACATTCAAGTGTCCACTCATGGGTCACGCAAAGCAGGCCATTTGAAACGAGGCCCAAAAGGCTGCCAATGCTACAAACCAAGCACAACCCAACCTAGAACCACAAGGAACTCCTCCCATGGTGCTTTAGAACCCACTACCAATCCAAGGATTGGTGGAAACTGCTACCCCTCCCCAGGCCAATCCCAACGCTCCAGGGACACTGCCCATGGCCGAAATAGGTGTCCACCACCTGATGACCATGGCCACTGAAGAGGTCAACTTACAAACTAGAAGAAACCAATACAGTACCAATACCAAACCTATTTACTCGTCACCAGCATCTACATCTAAGACAACCAACCTACCTCTCCATTTACCCCCATTCCCACACCCCCCCATACACATAATCGCCAATAACGCCACAGCTAGAGTCACAGTCAGCTATAGCATAGTGGATGATTTGGCCCAAATGCCAACCGCCATGTCTGCTCTTGAGGTACTTAAAATGTGCCCAACATAGTATAAATCCCTACTAGTCACTCTAGGGGTAGTAGAACCCTCCGATTCCAAGCTGATAACCTTTGACACAGAAAATGGAGAACCATGCATGCCCTCCACTATCGCCTTCCAAATCCCGGTATCCATATGGAACTTGGTTGTGCACCAATGCATAGTGGATGAGGGGGCATCCACGTGCATCATGTCAACCTTGGTATGGTAGAAGCTTGGATCACCAATTCTGCAACCATCATCCATGCCTATGCGGGATTATGATGGACACCCCACTAAAGCCCAAGGAATCCTCCCTCATGTCCCCATCACGTTAGCCAGGAAGAGAGTCGTGATTAACATTGAGGGAGAAGTTACATGTATTCCATGCAAGTAGTTGCATCAACTATCTTCCGCCTCATGATGTTCCCCCACGAAGGGAAGATTGTAACGGTTGACCAACTCACCTACCATGATCCACAAGGGTTAATAGTGTCAGCCAATGTTATCCCTACCATCACCACCATTGAGCCGCAAGGGGAAACCGCACATGCTAACATCATCCCTGTAACCAACACTATGGTTGAAAACACACTAGACTCCCCATCATTGAATGTGGGCCCTGGGCTGTTTGCCGATCGCACCATGACGACTCCTTTCCCATTGGTGTCACCACCACCTACACAAAAGCAAACTGCAAAATTGTGCATGGTCTCATCAAGCACTGCTGCACCCAAATAGCAACCACAGCCACATCCCCAACCATAACCACAACAACGTCCATAGCCACAACGCCAATAATAGCCGCAGCATCACCCATAGTAGCAGCATTACACGCAGCCACAACCACAATCTCACCACCACATGCAACCAGCTGGGAGTTATGTGGGCTCATGTCTGGTCCATACAATTCCCTTCCTCTTTCCCCCACCTGGTGTCATGAGCAAGCCGGTCATGGCCACCTTAAGCCTACCCAACTTTACATTGGGGATCCCGGTGTGGTATCTAGATCCACCAGCTCAACCACCAATGCCCTAGGTTGTGCTAACTCTGGTGCAACCTACTGCGGTTGAGTATTACCTCCCACCCAATCTGCATAGGCCAATCTACACACCCACATCTACACCACCCCAACCCAAAAGGGTGAGGGGGAAGAACACCAAATCCATCATAGAACCACGGCCAGTACCACCTTGAGTCATCTACGAACAACAAGGACACCCAACTCAAGAATTGCCTTGAAATCCCATTAATTCATGCGCATCTGGATGCCATGGATATGAATGAAAACATCCCTGTGGTTGAACTCCCAACCGTGCCGGTAGTAAAAACAAGGCCTTAAGGACAAACCATGCTTGCATCCTTTGTGGCGTGTATGGTAATTACTCCCACCATTGCCAACACTTGCTTGAATTTTGAATGGCTCTTGCTAACCTCTGTCACCATTCCCTTGAGTCTGAGATCACCTTGATCGAAGAATTTCACCCACCACCACCTCCTTCATCCGACAACATGTCCATTTACATGATGTCTATTTCCCCCAACCAGCTCACTCCCATCTCCAACGACAGTCCACTAGACCTGTCACTTCGTTGCTTCAACAATGATGAGGAGATCCTTGAAGCTTTGATCACCCCAGAACACCCATGGGATGACATGCACCATCGCTTGTTCTTCCTCCCGGAAGAGCTTGTGTTGCAGTCTGACCAGTTTTCCATAGAGACCAAAGATTTCATCCATGGGAGGGTTTACTGGTTCAAGAACCCAATCCCAGCACCTGATGCCTTCGAAGAAGGGAACGTGGTATAAATTTCACCAACCATTAAAATCGACATCTCAACCAACTCTGAGATCGTTGAAGAAATCATGTTGGGGGCATCATGCTCCCCGGAAGAGGTCGATGCCTACACCGCTCTCTTCCAAGAATTCCATGACATCTTCACTTGGTCATACACTAAAATGCCTGGCTTATATCCATCCATCGTGAAACACCACATCGACACATGGCCTAATGTGGCACTCGTTTCTCTCGAAGCAACAGCCCATCCATCCATCCAAAGTGGCTGCAATGAAAGCCGAGATAGAGAAGCTGCGCATAGCCGGCTTCATTTATCCCATTGCATACACAACTTGGGTTTCTAATCTTGTTCCTGTGAATAAAAAATAGGGTACTATTCACATTTGCACAAACTTCCGTGATCTCAATGGGGCATGTCCCAAAGACAACTTCCCCACCTCATTCATCGACCAGATTATCGATGCATGCGCCGAACATGAGGCCTTCTCCTTCATGGATGGATTTTTTAGATATAACCAAATCCAAATACGAAAAGAAAACCATTACAAAATATCATTCACAAGCCCATGGGGCACATTCACCTACCGATTCATGCCCTTTGGCCTCAAAAATGTAGGAGCCACCTTCCAACATGCCATGACATATTCTTTCCATGATTTGGTTCACATCATCTTGGTTTACTTGGACGATCTCACCGCTCGATCATGAAAACAAGAACAACATATAGACGATTTGCAGCAAGTCTTTTTACGTTTCCACAAGTACAACATCCACCTGAACCCCCTCATGTGCATTTTCTGTGTCCCAGCAGGCTGTTTACTTGGATTTATCATCTCTCACAAAGGCACAATGGTAGATCCCCTCAAAGTTCATGCTATCCTTAATCTTCCTCCCCCAAGAACTCGGCACCAACTACAAAGCCTACAAGGAAAGGACAACTTCCTTCGCCGATTTGTGCCAGAGTATGCAACAAAATCCTATGGATTCATCCTCCTGCTCCGCACAAAAATCCCCCTTGTTGGGGATCAGCAAGCATAAGAATCGTTCGAGGCATTCAAACAAGCCCTGGCTTCTACACCATTACTCTCACCACCAAATTTCACTCGAGACTTCATCCTTTATGTGTAGGCCTCATAAAATTCCATTGCTGGAGTCTTGGTCAAAGAAGATCATGCTCGCCAAGAGCATGTGATTTACTACATTAGTCAGAAGCTAACAGGACCCCCATTATGATACTTACCCGAGGATAAATTGGTCCTCGTCGTCATATTCTCGGCTCAAAAATTGTGCCACTACATCATCGCCAACCATACTCGTGTAGTGGCTGATTCAAACCCAATGTGGTACCTCTTGAGCCACCGCCTTCTACAAGGTCGAGTAGCCAAGTGGGTAGTCGTCCTCCAAGAGTTCGACCTAGAATTTGTGTCTCGCAAAAGCACAAAGGCACTCGCACTAGCCACACTCATGACCGATTTTCCCCCATTAATTGCATCGTCACCCCTTAAAAATGACCTCCATGATGACTTCCTATTCGTTATATCCACTGACAACCCATGGTATGGGGACATCCTTCTCTATTTATGAACACAAAAGTTCCCAATGCACTTCAATCATGAGGATAGGTGACACATTCGACATCAAGCCATTCACTACTTGCTGGTTGGAGATGTTCTATATCGTCGAGGCATTGATATCATCCTACGTCATTTCCTCACCCGTGTTGAGGCCGAGACCATTCTCAATGACAAACATAGTAGAGCTTGTGGTGGTCACCTTTCAGGTCTAGCAATAGCCCAAAAGATTCTACACGCCGGATATTTTTGGCCCTCCATCTTTGCTGATTGCATAGAAGCAGTAAAGCATTGCCGCAGCTGTCAGTTTTTTCCCCCAAAGGCAAGAACATCCCCCGCACCATTACACCCCGTAGTCAAAGTCGGGCCCTTTTGCAAATGGGAAATCAACTTCATGACAATAAATGCTATTTCAGCTAATGGTCACAAATATATCATCGTGGCAGTCGATTACTTCACCATGTGGGCCGAATCCATGCCCACATTCGATTGCAAAGCTGAAACTGCATCTCGTTTCTTCTTCAAGCATGTCATTACATGGTTTGGTGTCCCCAAACAATTAGTTTTTGATCATGGGGAACAATCTGAGGATGCCACTTGGGATGAATTATCAACCATGTTGAAGTTCGAACACCAGTACTCATCATCCTACTATCCCCAAGGAAATGGCCAAGTTGAAGCAGTCAACAAAATCATCAAAACAATGCTCCAATGGATGGTAGGAAATCACAAAACTAACTGGCATCACACGCTATTCTCTGCCCTATGGGATTATCGCACATCCACAAAAACCACAACCGGTTTCACCCCTTTCTTCCTAGTACATGGTGTTGAATCAGTGCTCCCTATAGAGTGCCAAATCCCATCCCTCCGCCTCGTGGTGGAACTCCTTCCTGATACTTCACCTTTAGAAGAACGACTCCTCCAACTCAAGCAAACCATAGAAGACCGTCGAGCTACCCTCCAATCCATCGAAGTAGCAAAAACATGATCAAAGATCCAATATGAATCCCATGTCCACCCTCGTACCTTCAGCGAAGGTGATATGGTCCTAGTCTATGACCAACCCAACGATAAATTGGGTAAAGGCAAGTTTGAATCAATGTGGTATGGTCCATACGTCATCCACTGTTGCCTCAGAAAAGGAGCATACACCCTCATCGACTCTGATGGAAAACTCTTGGAGAACCCCCGCAATGGGCTCTACCTCAAGAAATTCTACGCTTAACATCACCAGTGAGTCACTTCATTTTCTTTTTTATTTTTCAACATTTTTCAGCAAAAATCAAACGCAGCACCATCAGTTGCTAGTCAAAAGTCACCTGGAACCTGTTCAAGACACCTCTCACAACTCTGGGATCAAATTTCTATCTTGCTATGAGACCACTGTCTCATGTTTAATTAGTCAATTTCTAGACCATCTCCCAGAAGTCACCTCGATCCACAAGCCATGACATGACAATGCGAGTGTCTACTGACCGGTACTCGTATCACACTGCCCGACCGCTACTCATGCAAGCTGTCAGGCTGCTGCCCATTAAGGATTGTACTATACTTTAGTTTTTGCATTTATAATTGTCTTTTTTCACCACAACACATGCAGACATCTGGACCATTGTCCACAAACACCTTTATTTTTCTTCCATGTATTTGGCAGAGAAGCGTCCTCGAGGCACCGCCTGTCAAGGACTATAATTTTAGCTTTTATTTTGCATTTTTAACACATAGATTATCGTTTTACCGCACCTCATGCGGACCTCTGGACCACTGTCCACAAAATGTTTTCTTTTCTTGCACGTATTTGGCATATAAGTGCCCCCAGACTTGCACTCACATCGCATGTAGTCAAGTTCGTCCACTGCAACACACACACATGCTCTCCTGACCTCTGTTTGAGAGCCACCTTGGTTTGCATGCCTCTACCGTACCGTCTCATAGGCCTCTACCGCGATCTATCCCATGCATGTATTGGTATGTTTGAGAGTCTTCTGCTCAGTCCATACTGCATGGATGACCTTTGGACCTCTACCCACCGTCCTGACATGGGGCACCGCATGTGCCACCATCGGTTGACCACATTGGAGTTTCATTTAAGCTCTTTTCTGACTCCTTAAAATAATGAAAAGATCGTCGAGCGTAGCTGCTTCCTTTCCCGCTCGCTAAAGTATAGGAAAGGGCATCTACATTGTCTCGTTTACCTTGTTTTGTGGACCATGTAGACCATTTCATGAAAAGGACCTCCTTGGCACACTCAAGACAAGACCATTCCCCTCTGCATACTTTTGTGCTTTCTCGGGTAGAGGGGCCGCACTTTATGAAAAATCTCACCACCGGTTGTCGTTAAGCTCTTTTTCAGCCGTCTCAACAAGAAAAGATACCTGAGCAAACTTGGTTTCATTCATGCTCGTAAAAGTATCTGAACGACCATCCAGTTAGTATGGGTTTAACCTTTTCTGGCCTGATTGGACTACCAACGATAAAGAAGTCTCTCATCCCCTCTAGGATGGGCGAGCTCTCCTATGTATACTTTTATCCTTTTTCGGGCATAAGAGACTACCAATGAAAAAGATCCCCCACTGGAGTCTTCTTCGTACTTTCAAACTATATAAAATTGAAAGCACCATCGAGCACTTACCTTCTCGGGCTCGCCAAAAATCCACGAGATCATACCACAACAGTGTCCCTAGACACCACCCCACAGAAAACAGTCTGGCAGCATTCCCACATTGGTTCGCCTTTGTTCAGAGTACTCTGCAATATGTCTTCCTTGGATCCCATCAGTACCAAAAGTGTCCATCTCCTCCAAGTATTTCCCATCTACAGTGACATTCCTGGTATTACAGCTATGATCCCACTCCCTTGATTCAGTTTCATTTGCTTCCTGGTCTGCCCTGCCATCATACTCTGAACAAAGGAAGTTTGAGTCTCCCTCCCCCCCTGCCCCTGTTCAGTTTTTTCTCGTCCCTCCCCTCCCCCCCCCCAAATTCAGTGAGTTAGTCTGCATATTGCTTCACACCTTTCGGTTATCCCTTGCACTCCTATTCAAGGAAACATCATTGCCTTGGCTAGGGGTAGGTCTCCCTCTATCGACGCCAACACATTATATATTCCAGAGGATAGACCCATAGGTCCCTGTACCTTGGTTTCATTAATATCATTGATGAGTTCCTTGGACCACCTGAGAGGAGTCCTTAGTGCCTCTTGGGATGGTTGTTTATCACGTGCTTGAATTCAACTCCATCATCGCACCATTGAGATTCGTACAGAGTTTGTTCCACACAGTACTTGGTCGAAGACCCCAGATGTCACCTGACTCTAGCACATTGGTGAGTCCACTCAAGGGACCTAAACAGGTTATGTCCCTTATGATTTTTGGGTTGTGTTGGAGACAGTGTTCAGAAGCCCCAGAAATGCTTCGATATACCTTTATGATTGATACAACATACTTGTACCACAGAGACTCTGACTCTCAATCAGTGAGTCCATACAGCTATGTACCATTCCAGATCCAGTAGACCATTAGTCATGAAGATATAGCATTCCATGAGAATGCCATGGGTCTAATGTACCATATTAGTATTGTATTCAGCCTCACATAGAGGTAACCAGCATTGTAATATTAGTTGTACATGATCAACACTTATATTTTAGAGTATAGATCATATGACTCTTTTGACATTGTCACGAGCATGGGAATGCCCACCTCGTCCATATACATGTCACACATTTATTGTATCTCACCCATTGATGGGAACCAAAATTAATACAAAACCAAAAGCCACCATGCCCCAGCCCCGGAAGCACCACCTCTCGATAGCAAATCCTATGATGTCCATCGGCCATATGTTGAGCTCCTACCCTCACACATAACGGGGCAAACTGTTAACCCAAAAATCCCCACACAGCTCTCAATGGCCTACACCACCTAAGGAAACCATCTCACAACACTCATTTCACTCCATAAGACCTCCCATGACCTTCCATTTGACCCCCACACCTCCAAAAGAGCCCAAGGACAAAGAAAAGGGCTAAAAACCCCAAAAAGAGCCAAAAATAGGCCCCCAGGAGCTAAAGCCCTCAAAAAGGGGCTAAAGTTAGGGCAGAAGGGGCTAAAAGCCCAAAAAAGGGGCTAAAGACTTGACCAAGGTCTTATAACCCTAAAACCCATTGAAAAAACTATATAAGGAGGGTGGGGGGTCACTCTCAAAACACTCCTCATTTGCATATTGTTATGCTACTCATGGATGCTTTGAGACCTCTTGCTCTCAAACCACCCACTCTCCCTCTCCTTCATCTCCATTTCTCCAAGCCATTGCTCCCCAACCAAGAGAGAGGTGCTCCCATGAGCTAGGGCATGGTGGCCCTTTTCCACCCAAGTGAGGTATAACTTCTTTTTATGCATGTTTATTTGCTTATTTTGTTTTCTAACCAATATTTTCATTTGCAGGTTTTCCATTAACTTTGTTTGCAGGTTGTTGCATGGTAGCTTAGGTTTGTTTTGCAAGTTTTGGAGGTGGAACCCTAACCCCCTGTGTGTAGAGGGATTCAACAATGCTTCATCATTGCTTCTCTGTTATTTTTCCTGTCATTTTCTCTTAGATGTAGTTTACAATAGCTGCCATTTACTTGTTCTAGTGTAGCTTAGATTAGTTTCAATTCGCAGCTCTGTTTCAGTCATTTTTACTTTCGTTTTTTACTATTTTCTAAGGGTAGAAACCTACCCTTGTGCCCTATAGGCACAAGGGAGCCATTTTTACCCATATAGTGAGGATAAATTCTCACTACAATGCTCTCAAAAACAAAAATTGAACTGATGCTGAAACAAACTGAAATTTTACAGAAAGAAATTCTCTACATGTCAAGATTATTAAAACGTACCTACCCTACTTACTGAGCATCAGTGTCCAATCAAGTGATTTTTGACTTCCAGTGAATCCAATCCAACAAATGATCCCATAGACAAAAAAATTCCCCATGCTTGATCATAAACAGAGATGGAATACTTAATGGAAAAATATTGTGTTAAGGAAATTGATATTTACTGTAAAGACATAACCATCCATTACCACTGCAAATATTCTCCATGTATTCTGCCACTAGGCCATGATAACCTTCAACATTTTATGTTATTTATTTTCCATGACATAAATGCTCCAACTGCAACTCCTCTAGCACCCTGTTAGACGTATTTTTAAAAGTACCATGAAGGGAATTTTCGTGACAATTTTCAAATAATATATCAATAACTTTATTAAAAATTTATGAATTAATAACTTGATTCCTCTCATGGATTTCAAAAGGAACATCATTCTATTCTTCAGGTGCAGTATTCAAGCAGTCATCGTCATATATAGGTATGCTGAAATCTTTCTTAAAAATATCACTAACATAATTTTCAACGTGTTCATTGCATTCTTCATAAAGAAAATTAGGATGAATCTCTTCATGTATACCACTGGGCTGATGATATTCTTTCTAATTAAAAGAAAGTTTGGAATGTAGAGCAGTTTATAGTTGATCACCCCTCTCAACTTCCTCATTGTGATTTAACCTCCCATGGAAAGTTGTTGTTTCTTCCATAGGTTGGGATTGATGGCATGACTATTTTCCCTTTTCAATATCTATTTCTGAAAAGGTCATATCCTCAATTTTTTGTGCTTGCTTATATATTTTGTGTAGATTCCTCAGCAATTCAAATGAAGCATAACACAAGGGAAAATTGTCACCTTCAACACACTCACTATATTTTTTGTTCTCATCCTTTTGAACTCGGATTTCCATGGAATTTTCTTCATTAACGGGTTCTGAATTTTCATATCTTCCTTCTAACATTGATTCAAGGTTTTTTTCCTCTTTACTTGGAATTTAATTACATGTGGAAGGACTATTAGACTTCTATTTTCCATATTCATAATTCTCTATACAATCATCCACAGAAACACTATAATTTTAAAGAGACTATTGTTGCAAAAGGGGGTTTTCTGACTGAATAGGTGCTTCCTCTTCTTGTGACAAAATTTCAGGGTTTGAATAATATGAGGAAGGATTTGGATAACGGTCCCAACTTCTTTCTTAGTCACACAAATATAGACAAAAATTATGCAAACTATCATTAGTTTCTAGAAAAGAGATATAGCTGGTGGAATCATAATTTTGGCTTATGTCAAAATCACTCAAAGAAAACATTACCAAATGCTGAGAAATTTATCGAATATATTGGAAATTGGTTTGTATTTATTTTTGAGCTGATTATTCATGTAATATTTCTAATACATCTTCATCAAGATACTGATCATCACCACATTCGCCTTTTACATTTTCAATGAACTCTTTATTGTGTGTGCATCAATATTGAATTGACAGCAGATAAAGATACTGATATTTGAAATGTTCATGAAATACTGTATGAAAATATTTAAGGGAATATAGACTTCCTGATGGTAATCCCTCATACCATGATATTGCATTTTCTTCTAAACTAGACATGAAAATTTCCATTAAAGAATCGTCATGCAATTCAACTCCCAGCTTATGTATATGCTTATGAAATCTAAACAAATGAATGCCAGCATCATCATCCTTTTGATCTTTGAATATTGGAAGATATGTTAACTAATATATCTTAGGTATTTGATTGGGATAACCAGAAATGGCATAAATATTCATAGGAGCATACCTTGCATCCCAAGAACTCATCTTGATGATGGAGAAACTGAATAAGCTCCTCAAACTTTGCAACTCCTTTCACATTCGACCTGCCGTAGAACATTTTTCAAACTGGATTATTTGAGGATGGAGTCACAAAGTGAAAGAGGCACGGAATTCTTGATGTTTGGACATTGATCACCATAAACAACCAGATCTAAAAATATGTTGTTCATACTTAGGGAATATTTGAACCCTCCTCCTTCTTTCGGTCTTTCTGGTCGTCAGTCTCCCCGGTGGAGTCACCTTCCAGAAGCTTTCATTGGAGTTATTTCTAAGCAATTTATTGGGGTTATCCACACCTTGTAAGATTTCAATGTCAAGATTACCTCATGTATGTGGCTTCCTGGAACCTAGGATTCCTTCTGCAATTCACTCAGAACCAATGTGGAGTCACTAGGGAAAATATACAATCTTATTCAACAGCAAGAGTCTATATTTTCCCACAAAAACCCTTTATTATTAGAATATTTTTCGTTTCTCCCATTGATGATTTGTACTTTCATGTCCCCATCAATGGCACCAATTTGTTAGCCCTCAGAATCACACCCAAGGTTATGGAAGGTGAACCCCAAGGTAATAGAAGAAGTAATTTAAGAAAGGGAGTTGGGTTCTCCGTCTATGTTGGCCTAGGAAAGGAGCATAAGGAAGAAACTCGCGCATGCAATAAAAGAGGACATGTCAAGCACGCGCAGAAACACAAGAAGATCACGAAGGAAGAAAAGGACCCATGCAGGAAGAATAGAGAGGTGTGTGAGGAAGGAAAGGTAGGTGAAAAAGCGCACAAATGATAACGGTTAGAAAGTGACAGGTGCAAAATCTAGATCATGGCCCTTTATGGAGGTGTAAGCCTGCAGGTATGCACATATGAGGGGATAATTCTAAGTCAAGCCGATAGTGCCTCATGTCAAGTCATGATCACTAGAGCTATAGCCTGAGGTTCATCTAATGGTGACAGTTAATAAACTATTGGTATGCAGTCGGCCCTGCATGGTCATATACAATAGTATAAATAGGAGGGATGCAATAGTTAGAACATTGGATTTTAGTTGCTTATTATTGGTTATGATTATGTTTTAGGTCATTTCTCCAGTAATAGTTCACCTGTTCAGTGGTAATACATGGTGAAGGATTCCATTTTTGCTGTAATGTTGTAGATATCAGAGAAGAGGAGACTCAGGAAGAGTCCGGTAGCGATCGAGGGGGGTTTTGAGCTACAAATCTGGATGGTGTGTGCGCAGAATACTAGGAGTAGATGTAGGGTAGAAGAGAAATCCAGAGAGCATGAGAACCATAAGTATGAGTCTTAAAGACATATATAAAGAATAGTATGCATCCCACAGACTGCGCGGTGTTGTATCCTTTTCTTAGGCCAGATGAAGAGCACCTTGGTGGTTTTTCCCAGATGGGTTTCCACGTTATCTCTTGTGTTTGAATGAATGATTGATGTGGTGGATATTTATATGAATAGTTGGTATTTACTTTCGATATAATGCTAATTTTTTTTTAAATTCCTGATGATTATCTTGTAATCAGGAGATGAATGATTGGAAAGTGTCACTAAAATGAACATGTATATATCATCCTGGATGCTTCTATCTTGAGTCACGACTTGAGTCATAGGTCCGATTGGTATGAGTCACCTACGCCACACAAGTTGTGCCATTTGTGAGGTGGAAAGGAAGGTTAAGTAATGCGTGATGACATGTATTTGTTCTCATTCACGCAAGACTGACTCCTCTGTCTGGCCATTCGGTTGCCTTTGTTGATCTCCTTGGCTGCAAGCCAAGGGGCTGTAATCCCTTGACAATCAAGGATAGATGGTTCGAATTGTTACCCATTGAAGAGATATCTTGGGTGAGATTGCACCTGATTCACAAGTTTTGCCAACGCGGCTTGCTCTATCGGGCCGGTATCTTAAGTATTTGTTGGGTTAACAGGTTGCGCAGAACCTAGGTCATGCGAGTTAGGAAAAGTGGCCAACAAATGGTTCCGCTACCAGGACCCTATTGATCAAATCAAGGGAAATGTTGTGGCACCCAAAGAAGAAGGATATAGAAGAGTGGGTGGATTCTAAAACATTGGCATTTGTGTGGAAATTGAACCCAGGTGTTAGAACAATTACACTCACAACAATTGCCAATTACACATGCAAATTACTCACAAAAGGAGACTGAATATGGAGCAGAACACTAATCTGTATTGAATAAGTGTACAATAGCCAACCCTATGAAGTCATAGGCTTCCACAATAAATAATTACATGATAGATTTGAATGCACAAGGATGCCATTCGAATTTGGTCAAAAGCAGGCTTACTAAATCTAAGCAAATCCCCCATAGGTGCATAAAGCAGTTTCCAAAAATGTCTAGGAGCTCACGAATTGGAAAAATCAATTAGGAAAGCTAATAGGTGGTGGAAGGACAACTCATACATGCTTGTCATAGGAGCAAAGAGTGGAGGATTATGAGGACAAAAAACAAGTTAACTTCACCTAGTCAAACTTTCCCAATTGCCTTAAAACTTAGAAAAAGCAAGCAATAAAGCAAAAAAAGTAGACATGCGCTAGGGAGGCCAAGAATAAAGTAGATTTGATTCCAAGAGGTTTCCCAAGAACTCTATGAATCAAATTTATCAAGTTTGACCACTATGGATGTGTGGAGGACAACTTGCATAAGGTGGACTATGGAAACTAGGCAAATAAGACAAAAATTGGATTAATTAATGTCTAAGGTAGCTAACTATGGGTTGATTATTATAAAACCCCCCCTTAATCCTAACTTATGAGTAAAATATCAGAAAATTATAGGGCCTAGCAACAATGCTTAGTCACCGTTTACATACTGCATGTCCATTTAACCAAGGAAAGAGGCAAAAACCCAATGGGAAAAATCCTCCCTTAAACATGGACAGTAAAACAAAATTTGGAAATATTGTCATCACTCATGCTTCACAGCATGATCAGAAATCCCCAACAGTGATTTGATATTTCTGAATGTCTTCTCAAAAAAAACTTTGGTGAAGATATCTGCTACTTGTTCTGAAGATGAACAGAAGAGTAGGTGAATGGTGCCATCATACACAAGCTGTCTGATGTAGTGCATATGGATCTCAATGTGTTTGGTTCTATGCTTCTGAATTGGATCATTGCAGATTTGAATGGTACTCTAATTATCACAGTAGATAGTAGTTGAGTATTCTGATTCAAACTCACACTCTCCAAGTAACCCCTGCAACCATAAACATTGAGTTTCTACATTTACAACTCCTTTGTACTCTGCTTTTGTACATGAGAGTGCAATGGCACTCTATTTCTTGCTTGAACAGCTGATTGGCCCTTATAAAAGCATGAACACATATCCTAATGTTGAATTTCGATCTGTGTTGTCACCTGCCCAATCACTATCAGTAAACCCAATCAAATCAAGATCAGATTTAGCTTTGTAGAAGATCCCATGAGTCCTTGTTCCCTGAACAAAGTTAAGGATCCTTTTGGCTGCTCTCCAATGGATCTCATGAGGCTGATCCATGTATCTTGAAGCCACACTTACTACATAAGAAATATCAGGTCTAGTATGTGTAAGATACAACAAACATACAATCAATTTCCTATACAGTGTATTGTTTACCATAGGTGAAGAATCAACTTCTTCAAGCTTAACTCCTGAAAGGAAAGGAGTCTTGCTTGGCTTGCAATATTTCATATTGAATTTGTTCAGAAAATCCAAGGCATACTTGGACTGATGTACTTTGATTCCTTCTTTGGTTTGAGCAATCTCGAGCCCCAAGAATTGGCTCAATAAGCCCAAATCTGTCATTGAGAAGGCATGGTTCATTGCATCCTTTGAGATTCCTGTAATGAGAAGGTCATCAAAATACAAAAAAATTATCATTAATGAACCATGAATCAGATTCAAATATACATTTTTATCTGACTTGCATCGAACAAAATTCAATGATAGCAGAAAGCTATCAATCTTGGCATACCAAGCCCTGGGGGCTTGCTTAAGCCCATACAATGACTTCTTTAGCCTTCACACAAGAGATGGGTTAGTAGCAAATCCTTGAGGCTGCTACATGTAAATCTCTTCAATGAGATCTCCATTCAGGAAATCACACTTCACATCCATGTGGTGTACCTCCCACTGCTTTGAAACTGCAATGGTTAAGGCTAGCCTGATGGAGTCCATCTTTGCCACTTGTGCAAAGGTCTCATTGTAGTCTATGCCATGTACCTGTGAGTAGCCCTTGGCTACCAATATATCCTTTTACTTTAGAGGTGAACCATCAGCATAAAATTTGGTTTTGTACACCCACTTACACTGAACTAGCTTCCTCCCCAGGGGAGGATCAACCAGCTCCCAAGTGTTGCTCTTCTGGAGTGAGCTGAACTCTTCTTCCATGGTTGTTTTCCATATTGGATAATTTTATGCATATTAATATGTTTTTGGGTCTGATTCAATAATTAGATATCATTTCTCTGCAAACATAGGATCTTTCATGCACAGAGCACTCTCAAACTGAGATCTAGTCCTACTAGGATCATTAGGATTTCCAGCTAGTTCTCCAGCTGCATGAATGGTATTGGCTAGCCATTTTGGTATTGTATGAATATTAGGATCTGAAATCAAATCATCATTATCAGACATATCATAATCAGAATGTTCAACTATATCTTCACTTACATTCAGAGGTTCTGGTGGTGAAGAGCATTTTCCAACTTCCACTGCTGCTAGGGGCTCTTCTTGAAACTGAACACACCTTTCAATGAAGGATTTGTTTGTGATAAAATTGATCAGCTTGTACCCTTTTGAATCTTTAGAGTACCCAAAAAATATACACTATTGGCTTTGGGGCTGCAAAGCCTTCCTCTTTTCTGTTGGAATTCTAGCCCAAGCCCTTGAGCCAAAAATCCTGAAATGGGTCACATCTGGCTTGTGCCGACTCCATGATTCGAAAAGAGTCATACCATCAAGTTGTTTATGAGGCACCCTATTCTGGATATAGGCCACAAATTTTATAGCTTCGGCCCAAAACTTTGGTGGCAAAGTCTTAGCCTCCATCATGCAGGTTGCCATCTCTTTCAGTGATCTGTTCTTCCTCTCAGCAACACCATTATGCTGTGGTGTGTAAGGGATAGAATGCTGCATCTAAATACCTGCATCTACACAATATTGAATAAACTCAGACTTGAAATACTCACAACCATTTTCAGATTTGAGGACCTTGATTTTCCTCCCAGACTGGTTTTCAACCAAAGCCTTAAAGACTTTGAAGAGGCCAAAAACTTCAGACTTGTGTTTCAGGAAGTAAACCCAACAATACCTGGAAAATTCATCTATGAATGTCAATGCATATTTTTCCTGACTCATTGAAATATGAGGAAATGGGCCAGCAACATCACTGTGGATCAACTCAAGAGGTGCAGAGTTTCTCTCATGACTAGTTCTCTCAAATTTATGCTCTAGGTGTTTTCCTAAGATGCAACCTTGTTTTCCTAAGATGCAACCTTGATAGACTCCTTTGGAAAACTTAATCTTTGGTAACCCTATGAACATTTATTTTTCACTAATATCAGAAAGATACTTGTAATTCAAATGGCCAAATAGTTCATTCCAAAGCTTGCTTGCCTCATTAGCATGAATCAGAAGAGCAAAGGGGTTTGAGTAGGGTAGGAAGTGTGAGAACATGTATACCTTCGAAGTGTGATTTGCAACTCCTTTTGCAATGACTTTACCACTTGAGATATCTGTGATCTCAACTTCATCAAGGGAGAATATGACCTTCTTTGGAGACCTTGTGTGGGTCATCTGATACACTGATAAGAGGTTAGAGGAAAAACCTGGAACATACAATACATTGCTGAACTTACCATGGTCAAGATCAATCCTCCCTTTTCCCAAAATTTTAGTGAGAGAGTCATCTCCGAGTACTATTGGTGGACCTTTCAACATGTCAAGTGTGGTGAATGCCTCCTTGTTCGAAACCATATGTCTTGAATCTCCAGAATCAATGATGAAACTATGTGAGCTTGATGTGCCAGCAACCAATGCATGAAATCTCTTGCTGTCTTCTGAATTTGATCCTCCTTCTCTCTTATTTGAGCTGTTTGGAAGGGAGATGCCATTATTCTCCAGGAGTTGGGTCAGCATGTCTATTTGCAGGAGCTTTCAGAATGATTACCCTTACTACAATATGCGCACTTGCTCATTTCTCCTTTGTTGTTCTTCTTCTGGGGGTTCTTCTTGGAACTTTGAGGCTCCTATGGAGACTTGTTCTTGTCTCTCTTTTGCTCAGGTGGCTTATTATCTTTCTTATTTATTTTTGAATCCACCCTCGAATCTCCAGCAACCAGATCTTGGTCTTTGGAAGGTTTGATGGTTCCCATCATCACCAATTTATCTTGTTCTTATGTGAGAGATTCCATGAAATCTGCAAGGCTAGGCATTTTCCAGGCTCAAGCTGTCAACTTTGTGGCATAGAAGTTCGACACAAACACTGAATAGTCAGATCTAATCTTTAATATTATGGCCAAAACCAGTTGTTCATCCTTCTTTTCGATCCCACATTGTTTTAGCTGCAAAACAAGTGCTTTGAACTTGGAAAAATAGAGTTGCAAGGATTCAAAGCTATTAGGACTCAGGGAGATCAATTCATTTTCAATTTGATGTCCCCTCATCTCATCTGTCTTACCAAAAATATCAACAATCTTCTCCCATACTTCATTCGGTGATGTTAATCCATTAAGATGGAAAAGGAGGTCTCTGGATATGCTCAGACACAGGAGACCATAGGCCTCATCCCTCCTGTTGTGCCATTTAATCTTCTCTGTAGCTGCATTGGGCTCTGCTTCCATTGCCATAGTCACTCTGTATAGTCCTTTTTCTCTCAACAGTATCTCCATCTCTGCTTTCCATTCAAAGAAGTTAAATGGAGTCAAGATGATCTTCTGAGATTCATCCATAACTCAAAAATTGTCCCTTCAGTCAGCAGAATGCTCCCAGTCAATGATGTCGAACCTACAATACAAATTGGAAGGAGAGAAATCAATCTAAAAAGGCTCTGATACCATGTGTAAATTGAACCCAGTTGTTAGAACAATTACACTCACAACAATTGCCAATTACACATGCAAATTACTCACAAAAGGAGACTGAATATGGAGCAAAACACTAATCTGTATTGAATAAGTGTACAATAGCCAACCTTGTGAATTCATAGGCTGCCATAATAAATAATTACATGAGAGATTAGAATGCATAAGGATTCCATTCGAATTTGGTCAAAAGCAGGCTTACTAAATCTAAGCAAAACCCCCATATGTGCATAAAGCAGTTTCCAAAACTATCTAGGAGCTCATGAATTGGAAAAATCAATTAGGAAATCAAATAGGTGGTGGAAGGACAAATAATACATGCTTTTCATAGGATAAAAGAGTGGAGTATGATGAGGACAAAAAACAAGTTAACTTCACCTAGTCAAACTTTCCCAATTGCCTTAAAACTCAGAAAAAGCAGGCAATAAAGCAGAAAAAGAAGACATGCGCTAGGGAGGCAAGGAATAAAGTAGATTTGATTCCAAGAGGTTTCCCAAGCACTCCATGACTCAAATTTAGCAAGTTTGACCACTATGGATGTGTGGAGGACAACTTGAATAAGGTGGAATATGGAAAATAGGCAAATAAGATAAAAATTGGATTAATTAATGTCTAAGGTAGCTAACTATGGGGTGATTATTCTAACAATTCGCACAAGAAGAGAGCGCAGGGACATGGTTGAGCACAAAGAAATGGATAGATGAATATATATACTCTGATATTCATGAGATATTCTTTGCTGAGTTCCCCATTTTACTGCATGAATGGTTATTAATATTGGCAACTAAGCAAACCAATTCCCAGATAAGGGAGACTGTTGAGTGGAGTGACTAGCTGGTTCATGAGGTAACCACTGTAAGTAACCCTGTTTCTAGAGATGTTGAATTTTAGGTTGATAGTATATTTCAAGGATATATATTACTAAGTTTGCAGTAGATACTATAACCTCATATAGTGAAGATGAAAGAATTTGTTTTTGAGGACCCTGAAGGAGATACTTGTTATGTATCAGTACATGGATAAAATTGCTTGCCTATGACAAGGGTATTTTGCAGTTGAGTAGTTGAGTCTCATGCCAAGAAAGATGCTATGTCATGGATGACCGAGTAAGAATATGGTGAAGGCTACATTGAAATGTTCCTTGAAAGAACATAACCTAAACTAGAAGTTGGATTCCTAAGGAGTGGGAGAAGATTCAGATCAGGAAAGAGAAGGAAAATTGAAAGGGGGTGATGAAATCCTAGTTTGTTCGAAGGAAGCGAACACGAAATTCGATCGTGTGAAGACAAAGGGTCTTGCAATGAAGAGGAGGAATAAAGCCAGATCTCAGAAGGACCTGAAGATTCTGAGGACTCTGAGGAGACATCGGGATAAGAGCACAACTACACAACACCAACAATATCACCTGAGGAAAGATCTAGAGTTTCATCCCTACAAAGGACCACTAATACAGATAATGCTAGCCTTGGAACAAGTATGCAATAAGGTACACTCCCTTTGAATCCTATCCTGGAAGACCCTGATGCCAACTCAATGGATGCGAGAGATTTTTGATTACCCACATTTAATGGAAATGGAACAAAAGACCCTGAACAACATTGGTTCCTCTATGAATATGTTTGGATGGTACGTTTAGTCCATAGTGCAGACATAAATAAGGCGTAGATGATCATGACCTTGAGGGGTCACATGATAGACTAGTTCATGAAGTTTTGTGCCACACTAGCCGGAACACCATTGAAGACCCTTGAGGAGATCTGAGCTACAATGATCTCTGAGTTCAGAAAACCTAAATTGAAGTCATAGTGTGTTATCACTCCAGGAAGCTACCTAGGGTTATAAGCTAGGTATGCCTGGTAACTTGAGAATTCAATGTTTTTGGTGTTTTTGAAAAGATGGATCAATGGGATGACTAAATTTGAGCATGACATTCAGACCTTCAATATGATAAATAAATGAAACAGTGCTCTCAAGAATTGATCAATCAACATATAATATCAAAGGTGGATGAAGAACAAATGTAACCAAACCAATACATAGTAGGGCTCGAGAGACATTTAAGAAACTAATACCAAGCTGTGAGCTAAACAATGCAAAGTAAACATTCACATTCGAAGCTAGACAACACTGATACAGTGAAACAAAAAATGGAAACTGACATCAAAGCTGAGAGAAGCCTGTGATCTATATTAGCATGAGAAAGCTGAGTACCATAGCAGAGAATTTGCATCCAAAATCGAACCACTACAAAGTCTTGGTTCTTAGGCTTTATAGCCTTTACACAATAGTTTTCAGATCCTAAAAATGTGGATCTGATTTAGTTAACTGAAACTAACTGAACAACAATACTAAAAGACTTGAACTAGTCCCTGAAATCAAGGAGATGACATTAAGTAATTCTCCTTCGATTTGTGCTAAGTGCTCGATGTAGAAGAGCTGGCCTTCAAAGGCTCGGTGGACAGAGTTGGGCGGACCACAAATTTGAATTTAATGATGTGGCAGTCAACTTTTAGTGCTGCTTCCTCATAAAGATTTTTAAAAGCTGGGAAGACTGACTTTCTTTGACACCTGTTCTGTTTGAATTGTTAACATCTTCCTCTATGCAATTTTATCATCTCACTCAACGCATTGGATATTCTCATACCCTTCGATATCACTTGCACGCATGGAAAAGGTAAACCTCTGTGTATTGGAAGTAATGACCTACACATTATTGTATTACTCTGTTTGCGTGTTGAATGCCTGTGTATTGCAGATAATGAATTCTGTGCATGGTTAATCCCTTTGCCCTCTTGTAACCCATAATAGCTCTCATCAGATCTCTGCAAGGCCGATTCTCCAACTTAAAATAAATAGCGTACATGGAATGAGGTAAAGAATCATTGTATTTCTGCAACATGACGGTCCAAAACTGATTCCATACGACTAAAAGATATCTCCATATTGTCATTTAATGAGATACAACTCATACATAACTTGCCAGATTATCTCAGTTCCTCTCCGTCAGCAGTGGCTGACCGATTGATCCTGAAATCTCTTGTTGTGTAGACCTTTCTTTTTCCTTGGTAATCTTCTCCACTATCTCTGCCACAACCAAGCGTGTCAAAAGAAGACCAGAAATTAAGGATGCAACAGTGAGCATAATGAATACACCATTCCATCCATATGGAGAGATATACCCAGTCAGAAGTGGCCCCAAAGCAGCCCCAATAGACCCAGTACCATCTATAATGGCCGTGACAGTTGCCAAATCTCTCGAAATGCCCTTAAGTGAGCTGTGTGTACCGAGATCGGCTGAAACAGCTGTGGTAATGAGTGCATAAGGTCCATTAACAAACATTCCGGTAATCATCATCAGCACAATATTGGCAAACATTGAAATGCCTCCATAAACCCGATATATAATGAGTGCTGGAATTGAACAGTACATGAGACTAGCAGCCATTATAGCCCTGGCATCAAGCCTATCAAAAATCTGGCCTGCTAGAATTCCACCCAGTACTCCTCCCAAATCGAATAAAGTAGAAAGGTCTCCAGATGACTTTACAGATAAATACTCGCCTCCAATAGCAGAGCCAGGATTATAGTAATTGTGTGCTTCTCATTTCTCCACAGGAGTATCTCTGCAACTCTCTCAATACTGAGCAATTTGTATGGCTTGTATGGTTGATGAAGTCTCCACTCATTACACAAAGCACTCGTCCACATTTCCAGCTTGTGCGAATGTGTTTATCAATGCACCATACACAACTTCATCTGCCTTGATCGCTGCTATCTGATCTGTCTGCAAATGAGTTGTGACTTAATCCACAGCTCGAAACATGGTTCGATTAGAGGCCAGATACCTTCGACCTGTCAGACTTTCCAAAATGCAAAGACTTTCACCACGCCCAGGACACCTGCAGTCGGTCTTGGGGTTTGACTCAGCGCTGGTTTTATTTATATATCCATCTATGAATTGACATGTGGACCGGAATTCGATGATTAATATGTAGCTTAATATTTGGCACATTTCAAGAGCACGACATTTAAATTTTGATCATGGAAACACTTTTGGCAGCTAAAGTCGTTCTGGCAAACCGTATTAGCTGCCGAAACTGGCCTGTTTCGGCAGTGAAGTAAACTTCCACAGACTTGGTTGATTGCCGAAAGATGAAAATTTGAATTTTGAAGCCCAAGACTCACAGAAGTAAAAATGCTCCTACTCGGGGATGGAATCCTCCCAGTGAGGTTCCGAAGAATCCCAGAACCAAGTAGTTCCAGTAGCCTTTAGCATTGGGCATGGAGTCATCGAGCCATCAGCACTAATCCCTCTGCAAACCTGTATCCCACCTGCAGCTTACATGCATCCTGCTCTGCTTATTCAATAACAACTGAAAATGATCTACGCTCATAAGAAGAGCTTTATTCCTATCTACTCCTACACTAACTAATAGGAGCAGCATGATCAAGTAACACTGGATTTCCAATGCAGCCATGTCAGATCATGCTTTACAGGCATCTTTGATCTTGACTCAAACAACAATGGAAGCCATATCATGTAGAAAAGATGTTTGAACAGAGGATAAAGACAATGTTCTTCTGGCAGAAAAATTCTAAGAACTATAATGCTCATGGACTCTAAATAGTCAGCAAAAGGATCATCAAAATCACAGAGCAATACCTCTTGAGACTGCTGATCCAACTGTAAATTAAAAAGATGCTGAAAACTTCCTTTAATAAGCTCATTGTTGAATGCAGGCTGCTCGAGATCTGTTGGAGAAACATACAAAACAGATTGCTGATCTGAACCATTTCGCTGCCCTTCCTGCAACTGTCTGCTGAAATCTGTCTTATTCTGCAAGTTTGGAAGATGTAGGCTGTCCTCAACATATGCTGCTATGATATCAACACATCTGGTATCATGATTCACGTGCTCCAGCTGAAGATTAGACAGCCCCTGCAAATCTGGAAATTGTAGGCTGTCTTCTTCAATCTCGGTAGATCTGAAGATGTCACTTGTAAATTTGTCAATCTGTTCAACATCTTCAAGGTTTTCAGAGATAAAAACTTGATCTTCATGACAACTAACAACAGTAGATGCGTTTGATATGATGTCAAAAGCATCACTAATATTGTCATAGTGTGAAACATTTATCTCCTGATCATGATGAATAGTATCCTCTACAGCAACATATTCTCCCTGAAGTTCTACTTTTGAAAGATTAAACTCATGGCAACACTCAGGAAAAAGAAGATCAGCTGAGAATATATCTTTACAAAACACATGAAAATCAGCATGAAAATCTGCTAAAGAACTGATACTTGCATTAGGCAAAGACCGATACCAATCACGGGCAATCCCTTTTAATGAACAACAAAAGAGCCGGATCTGAACGTCCTCATGCACTACCTGCAACTGGTGCATGTAGTCATGAAAGTCCAGCAAATGTTCAGCTGGCACTTCCCACTCTTCTCCTCGAAATCTAGGAAGACTGTTCTCCCATTCATCTTTAGCAGGTACTTGATTAGGAAAACCAGCAATACTTGAAAAATCACAGAACGCATACCTCTTGGCTAAGATTCAGTTCATGTCATACCAGTGGAGTCACCAACAGATTCTGAACAATGGAGTCGCCACTGAGTTCGTCCTTCATGGAGTCACCAGATAGATGATTATAACCAATAAGTGTCTACCCCTTGTCTATCATCAAAGAGTAGATCTATGTCGTCTCCCAGGAAGATCAGCTTCTCACCTCGCTCCCCGGCAACGGCGCCATTTTTTTATCACTCCAGGAAGATACCTAGGGTTATAAGCTAGGTATGCCTGGTAACTTGAGAATTCAATGTTTTTGGTGTTTTTGAAAAGATGGATCAATGGGATGAATAAATCTGAGCATGACATTCAGACCTTCAGTATGATAAATAAATGAAACAGTGCTCTCAAGAATTGATCAATCAGCAAATAATATCAAAGGTGGATGAAGAACAAATGTAACCAAACCAATCCATAGTAGGGCTCGAGAGACATTTAAGAAACTAATACCAAGCTGTGAGCTAAACAATGCAAAGTAAACATTCACATTCGAAGCTAGACAACACTGATACAGTGAAAGATAAAATGGAAACTGACATCAAAGCTGAGAGAAGCCTGTGATCTATATTAGCATCAGAAAGATGAGTACCATAGCAGAGAATTTGCATCCAAAATCAAACCACTACAAAGTCTTGGTTCTCAGGCTTTATAGCCTTTACACAATAGTTTTCAGATCCTAAAAACGTGGATCTGATTTAGTTAACTGAAACTAACTGAACAACAATACTAAAAGCCTTGAACTAGTCCCTGAAATCAAGGAGATGACATTAAGTAATTCTCCTTCGATTTGTGCTAAGTGCTCGATGCAGAAGAGCTGGCCTTCAAAGGCTCGGTGGGCAGAGTTGGGCGCACCACAGATTTGAATTTAATGATGCGGCAGTCGACTTTTAGTGCTGCTTCCTCATAAAGATTTTTAAAAGCTGGGAAGACTGACTTTCTTTGCCACCTGTTCTGTTTGAATTGTTAACATCTTCCTCTATGCAAT